>JAPKLW010001424.1:122930-151717 GCA_026898455.1 Plectranthus barbatus | reverse complement strand
ATGAATCATATAAGTTAAAGATCCTAGAAATCTAAATTAGTTTAACATCCACAATCCAATAAAACTGATATAAAAATAGATGAATTAGCATGATTGACATCCTAAAATCTACCCAATCTTAATTTTGTATTATAACTCTATTAAAAAAAGAGAGGGAGACAGGGATGAGACTCAGTGTTAATATATACTACCTCCGTCCCGTTACAATAGGCCCTTTTCATTTTGACACATTAATTTCGGAGCTAGTGTTTAGTAGCTAATTGTGGTTAATAATAAATTCACTACAAGAAAAATGGTAATAGACTACACTTAATAGACTACGCGAAAATTCCTTGCGTAGTCTATATCATATTAGACAACGCGAATTTGAAGTCGCGTAGTGTATTCGGAGTTCGCTAATAGACGACGCGTTAAATCGCGTCGTCTATATGGATATAGACGATGCGGAAAAGTTACGTCTTCTATATCCATATAGACGACGCAAACCGCAGCGTCGTCTATCGTCTATATATATAAATCTAACTCCCGACCCTAATTCTTTCTTCAATTTTGCCCTAATCGTATATCGTTGCTCCCCTGTCCTGCCGACCGCCGGAGTATCTCCCTGCCCTCCCCAGCCGCCTGCCGTCGTATCCCCTTCCCTCGCCCGCTGTGGTGTCTCCTGCTCCCGCCGCCTGCGTCGTATTCCTCCAGTGCGTCGCCTCCTCATCCTCTCTGACCGGCGCAGTCTCAGTCGTCCCGCCGCCGCCTGCCGTTCCCCCACTGCGTCGCCCCCTCATCCTCTCTGACCGGCGCAGTCTCAGTCGTCCCTACCGGCGTCTCTATTCTCCAACGTCGTGGTAAGCTTTCTTCTGGTTAACGGAATAAATTTGAGGTATACGCACTTTTCGGATTTCAAGAAACTTTGAGTTTCTGGGAAGATTTAACTTTGAAACGTGCTCTGTTGGTGGTGAAACCTTAGTGCTGCTAGGGTTATAAATATGAGTATGAGCAGGGCAAACTTTTCCAGCCAATTTGCTTTAAGCTCTTAGTTTGAAGATGGAATTCATTAGTCTTACACGTGTAAAGTTTGCCAGAATTGGTTCGATGACTATACAGCAGATGTGGATGCATCATGGTTTGAATTCTGCCGCAGTGTTTGAATCTAACTGGAGTGATGAAGATTTCTGAAGCCTTCCAGATGGTAATGGTATGTTGGTGTCTTCAAGGAGCATCTCATTCATTTCTTCATTATTATTTTCAAATTAAACAGTAATATATTTGTATAGATATCACTAGCTTTGTTGCTCTCATCGGATACGTCTCACACTGCTATCTGTAACTCCTGTCCCAGGAATTAAAGGAGGAGGAGGAGTCGATATCGGGCACTATATCATGTGGTATGATAATGAAGCATGTTTCCTCATTACACATGTTCTGGCTATTTGGTCACATTAGACAAGAAATTTTAGAAATTTTCAGTGATTTTTTATTTTTTAATGTTTGTTAACAGATGAAGAGTCCATTAAGGATGCATCAGAGACAGAGCAGATATTTAGGAATGTGACTGAAGAACTCGGCAGAGATGATATGAAATCTTCTGAATTTCCCAAGTCAGGTGAACTTGGAAGATCAATGAGAATGAAGAGAGAGGATGGAACTTGAGAATCCACATTCCTGTCACCAATCCAGCACGAACTTTTTCAGCAATCACTTATTTGTTATGGGATGATTTGGTGAATCAGTCATCCAAGAAGAGTGGTGCAGAGGGAAATAAGCTGCATATTAATAGGAGAAAGCTTCATCATGCAGAAAAAATGATTAGGGGGGCATTTATTGAGCTCTATAAAGGATTAGGATACCTCAAAACTTATAGGTATGATCTTTAATTATTGCATATTTCTTCTGCTCTTAGAAATTAACCAAGTGCTGATTGTGTTTCTTTGAATTCTTTCAGGAACTTGAACATGCATGCTTTTGTAAAAATCTTGAAGAAGTTCGACAAAGTAAGTATGCTTTGTCAAACACTTGTTGTTTTTCAATTTTTCATCCTCATCTTAACATGAGAAAAAACATCATATCCTTGCTTTCTTAGGTGACCAACAAACAAGTTCTTCCCATTTACTTGAGAGAGGTGGAGAGCTCCTACTTCAACAGTTCAGACAAGGTGATCCACAAGTTTCAATATTTGGCTTTGCGAAAGAGAAAAAACTATAATCTTGCAATAATGAGCATCGTGATTGGATGTGGGTTTTTCAGTGGAAAAGGCCTTTTTTTCTGAAGTTTGATATTGCCTAGATTTCCAATCATGAATTCCAGATTTTCGTGGAGGAATATCTAAGTGAGACATTCGTGGAGGAAAACTATACTCGTAAAAAATGTGGTATTTGAATTATATAAATGTGGTTTGTTGATTTTTGGGTTGAACCAATTTAAGCTGGTATGCTGCCCAATTTTTGTTAATGATATATATCTACTTATGTCACTATGAATTAGTAATGGTTATTGATTTCATGTTTGCGATTTGTGGTTGTCGTGTATTTATTGGTTTAGGATTCCAATTTTTTAATGTGTTATGTTATTATTAATGACCTCTTGATTTCATGCAGTCCCATTTCAGAATGTATGACTGGGCAAGCTTTGGACCACGGATTAGTTTGAGGCATATGTGAAGAAAATTTTTGATATACTTAGATTATTTTGTATAGTTGAAGTTAGTTTTAACACTTTATTATTTCAAAACATATGTAATTTTGAGATTTAATTTAATTGTTCAAATTATTAAATTGTCATTTTCTGTTGTATTTAATCGTTTTTTACATTATAATTTTATCATTTTGTACAGGATTTTTGAAATTAAATAATAATAATAAAAAAAAGCAATAGACGACGCGAATTTTGGCGTTGTCTATTGATGTATAGACAACGCGAAAATCTGCGTCGTCTATTTGTTAATAGACGACGCGGTTTTTTGCGTTGTCTATACATCAATAGACAACGCCAAAATTTGCGTCGTCTATTAACAAATAGACGACGCGAATTTTCGCGTTGTCTATTGATGTATAGACAACGCGGATTTTTGCGTCGTCTATTAACAAATAGACGACGCGAATTTTCGCGTTGTCTATTAGCGTCCATCAATAGACTACACATAATTAGACAACGCGGAAATATTCAATAGACTACGCGATTTCCGCGTTGTCTATTAGCTTTTTTGTAGTAGTGATTGGTAATCGTAATTAACTTGTTTAAGTCTTAAATAAGTTAATTACAATTGCCAATTTTACTATGAACCACAATTAGCTACTAAACACTAGCTCCGAAATTAATGTGTCAAAATGAAAATGGCCTATTGTAGCGGGACGGAGGGAGTACATTTATTATAGATATTCTCGGCTAGTTAATTGTGATTGATAGATTGATAGTAGGTATTTAAAATATTGTACGTCTTGCCATTATAATTTCATAACTATTTTTTTTATGCCTAATTTCATAACTATTGCAAGAAGAAAAATGATAATTTTGTGTTCCAATTTCCAAGTAATGATTAGTCGGCCGTGTGAGCACGGACAGAAAATAATATAGGTTGATAATTTGTGTTTGTTTATAATTGTTTTCGACACAATTATACACTCTTACCTCGAAACATAAGTAATTCACCTTGAAATATCTATATTATATTTAAAAGTAAAATTTTAAAAAAAATCCAACTCATTTAAAGTTTTCTATAATAACGGTATACTAAATTTATAAATACACTAAAGTAAATAAGTGGTTAAGAAAAAAAAGGCGGGAATAGTTATTTTAAGCAAATAAATTATTGTTCATTTTATTTAAATAAATTATGATTTAATTGAATAATTATTATTTAATACTAATCATTATAATCAATTTTGTATAATAAATATCTCAAATTTTCTTTTCAATTTCTATATCTCATAATAATGGATGGACAACTATATCGATTAATTATTAACAAAATATTTTATTTTTTTTACCAGAATCTCGATAATTTATAATTTGATAATTAATATAAATTCATTAATCACATGAACTACAATTAAAATTTATATAATAATATAGAAAATTGAAAGGTAATTATCAATAAATTATTTTAAGATTTTATTTTTCAAACATCACAAGATAATAAAGTTTAATAATAATGTTAATAAATTTTAAAAATAGAATAATATAATATTCATAAATTTATTATCTATGTATATAATTTTATGTATAACTTTCTATATTATTTATATAAATCCTACATAGATTAATCATTTTTTATAATTTTAAATATTGAATAATATATAATATGTATTATAATAAAATAATGAGCAATTCACCAATATAATTATAGAAAATGAGATATAAAAATCGTAGCTGTAACTATACTCAAATATTCACACATTTTGTCTTCAATTCTCATATCCCCTTATATTGTAAAATCACTAGATTACAAATGTGCAATTTTACTAATTTTCTTTTCTTTTATTTAATTTAGTATTTATTTTATTTTATGCTGAAATATATAAAATATGTACATTAGTTTGATTTTTTTTTTTCCTACTTAAATTAATATTTTCTATATGTTAAAAAAATGATAGAACATGGTACATCAATTTATTTTTTCATTTTATTTAAATTAGTTTTTTTCTTAAAAAATATAAAAGGTGAGTACAACAAGTGAAAAAGGTGTATAATTTTTCATATCTATTAAACACATAATTGTTATATGTACAATATTTTTGACTTATATAGTGACACACATTATCTTACTAAAATTATAAATAACATTGATTCACTTATAATTTTTTAACAATACATAAATTTAATAATTCCGTACAATGCACGGATAATATACTAGTAAGGAAATAAATGAATGTATTGCATTTTTTATTTGGGCAAATGAATATAAAATATTATAATTAAAAGGCAAATCAAGATAAAAATGCTTAAATTAGGAAAACATTAAGTGACGCTTAAGTTGATGATCCAATACATTAATTCATAACTTAGAAAATTTTATATTTAGGAATAATTTTCGTAAAATAATTAACTCAAAGCATGGTATTTGATTAAGATTCCTAAAAAAAAGTACTCCCTCCGTCCCGCTAGAGTAGTCTCTGAAAGAATATAGTGCCCGACTTTACTACTTCAACATGCAAATGTTAAAGATTCACCAGAGTATAACAATGTGATATTGGAGAACGGTGTTAAAGAGTAATGCACAGCGGAATACTTTTCTGGATAATATTTCTATTCCCCAGAGTGCCTTGCGGCAAAAAATAATTTCACTACATAAACAAAGTTTACACAGAGAATTAAATAATAAATAGTTTAGCTCCTTCTCGGTTCACTCCTTTGAAGAAATTTCGCTCTACATAGACGTTGAAACAACACCTATGGACAACGTACTAACAATCTATGCACAAGGCTGAAACTCGACTCCTCCACCGTAGGAAGCACCTTTCTGGAGATGGATTATGTCGAGAGAAAGCTGGTTGAGAGAGGTTGAAAGTACGGGCAAGGCAGGACCGATTTGTAGAGAGTGTATCTTTGAATATTGTAATTGCTCAAATTCTCCAGCTCTCGATCTGCCCTTTTATTCTTACTTGGAGCACTCATCGATCATGTCCACTTCCCAACTCCCCAGTGATGGGTTTTGTATACTGAAAGCATTTATTATAGTGAGTATACAACAGTTTATTTCTCCTATCTGTCAAACAAACTTACATGTATGTAACAACGGTATCCTCTTGCCTCACCGATAGGGACGATCATACGGCGTGTAGTAGATTGCAGAAGACAATATGATCACTTGACCTAGTGAGACATAAACCTGATCACAGCCGAGACAGCGTATGAGGATACGTCTGTCCGGATGGCTGTGGCATTGTCGGAATAAGTAGTCTATCTTGGTTACTTGACATGCTGGTACGCAGAGGTGGCGTATTGATGGACCGCAGTGAGATGTCTTCGTCTGTCTCACATCAGCGAATACAAGATCTCGTTATATTGATTGAGTCCAAACCCTAACGAAGGTTCAGGGGTTTGCACGGGTTGACTGTTGCTTTGACTTGCCATGGTGGAGAGCCTAAGTAACGTGCTCGTATATCCGCATCTTGTGTAACAGCAGTTCGTGTAGTACCGCCTGAGACTGGGTTTAGGTAACCATATCCGAGTAATAGGATGGAGACATTCCCTGAGGAGCTCAATAACATTCATCGTGCCAAAGTCCTGCAGGCTGATTAAGTTCAGGCACGAGTGATAAGGTTTGAGTGGTACTACTCAGGAATAATAAGATATTAATTAATTGTTGTTAGAGCTTGTCAGAGGCTCCAATTAATTAATGGATGTCCGGTAACCTTAAATATGGGGATTCTCAATTAATGCAACCCGTTCTCATAACGTGGTAATAAAGGGGTAGATCAGTATTAATTCTGTGGTGAAAAAGAATTAATATTAATTAATTAATTGTGTCCTGGGTTGTGGACATGAGAATTAATTAATTTATAAGCCCACTTTATTATTTGCATTAGGTCCCAGGTCTGGCCCAAATAAGTGTGCTAAATTGAGCCCAGTAGCCCATTAGGGATAAAACCCTAGGCATATAAATAGACCACTCTCTGTGGAAACCCTAGCCACTCTTTTGTGATTATTCAAATCAGTCAAAACCCTAGGGCAGAGAGAGAGAGGCGCCGACTTCATTGTCAGAGGAGGAGAATTTCGATTCTGGTCCTGCTCAAGCCACAGATCTACGGAGTCCTCACCAGTAGTAGATCTGATCAGCACCGGGATACAGATTAAATTGGATTGCGTGGTTGATTTCAAATTGGAAATTCAAACGCAAAATATCGTTTCAGACACGACGGAATAACGGTAATTCCTCAATCCACAATATGTATTAAATTCATAGGAGCATGCTAGGATTTTATGAATTTTAATTATGAGCAATATCCATAAATCGATCCGGTTCATTTTGGTTTTGGTGATTCGGTTCACGGTAAAACCCTACAATTGGTATCAGAGCCAGGTTTCTGATTTATGGCTCTGTTGTTCATAATTAAATTCGATATGCATGTATGAATTTATTATTTTATGGATGTTTGGTTTTTGTTCCTCGTGGCAACCCGTTGATTCAGCCCGCGGTGGTTTATCCGTGTAGGGCTGAATGATTTTTGTAAAATCACGAGAAAATCCGTGATTAGTGTAGATTTGAAAATTTTTAATAGAATAGATTTCTGTATTTTTTCAAATTTTGTAATTGGACGGGTCGAGGATGAAGAACGAAGACGGAGCCGATAAAGGGCGGTGCACGGCGGCGGCAGGAGGCGGCGCGGCACGGCAGGGCGCGCGCGACAGCGCTGGGTCCGGCGGTGGCGGCGGGCGGCTGGTCGGCAGCGGCTGCGGTCGTCGTTGGATGCTGTCCCGTCGTGGTGGCTCGTGTTTTGGTGGTTTGCACAATACTGTGTAAACCCTAGGGTTTGCATTAGGGTTATGACAAATCATCAGATCACAAAGGCCTAAAATTCAAAAGATTTGGTGTATCCAGATTTGAAGGCCCTTGAAGATTTGGAAAGATTTGGAATTATCCAAATTAATTCAAAATCCAAATTGTAATAGATAGTATTTAATTTTTCTATTTTTGGGGCCACGAGGAATTTTTGTTTGCCTTAATTGTTGTAACGCCCCCAACTGACCTTCCCAATTTGGGGCCACGTTACATTGATGTTTCAGGTTTTACCAAACACATTTCAAGAGTTTTAAGCGAAAGACTTCATTATAAGTGATAAGAAATTAAAACAGTAAAAGAAATTGTAATTCGAGTCGGTTTAGTAACAGAGATCAAATATTTAACACTTTAAAAGGGAAGAGAAGTTTAGAGAGTGGTGCAGCAGTGTGTGTAGCGTGATGGTGACATGTATATGAAGATACATGTCATAGGATCTATGTGTTCTTTCAAAAGCTTCCTCTCTTCACCAGCTTACACCCCGCTACTCCCATCCATGTCGCTTAACCTGCACGTTTTAGAAATAACGCGAGGGGCTGAGTACTTTCGTACCCAATGAGAAACATGCCCGAAAACATACAATTATATATGAAACTTTGCTATGCATCTCACACAGATAGACGTGGGGTTTTGTTGAAAAGAACCACGCTATCCAAAATATTTTATTTTCACGCGCGTGCTAGTCACATGTTATTATATCTGTTTCAGTGTTGTAACTGGAAGTTGGCCGGCTTCCAAGTTACGATGATCAGTCAGGAATGTAATCACACTCAACCTACTGTCATCCAAGTGCACTAGTCTCAGCAATCCTTTTGAGACCCGATCGTTTACTTTAATCATTCTCAATCACTTAAACCAAATACGTCAAATTTTCACCTTATGTCTTCCAATTCCCATCATATGGAGTCGCTACTCCATATGTACTAATTGAGTTCTAGCGCAGTTATGAGAACCTGGTTCTAAACTCATTAGTTATCTCTCTTGTCGTTGGGAAACGACAGAGGACAGATATAATAGCACAAACATGCATAGCAGTTTCAGTTAAAAACAAAACAGTTTGTACGCATTTTGAAAAGAAAGCACATATTTTGGTTTTATACTGAAATAGTTTCCCACCTCGTTCTCGGCTTTGTGTAGATGTTTCTGGCTAGAATGAGCTCAACCGATCCTTGCTTTCAATCTCCTACAAAAAATTAAGAATACTCAAGTCAATACGAATAATCTAAGTCAAATATTTTAATCGTAAGTAAACAAGACTCGAAAGGAATTAGGGTTGGATAAGAATCGTAAACTGCATCTCTTTCTCGAGCCTCTGTATCGACCGACAGAAATCTGTGTCGGTCGACGCAACCTTGGTCGACACATCCCCATGCAAGTCGATACAACCTTGTCGATATCCTCTGTTGACTCATCTCCGTTGATCGAAATGCTCTGTGTCGACCGACAGAGGTGTGTCGATTTACTCTTCAGGTTGGCATCCCTGTCGGTCGACATACCTTTTGTCGACCGACAGAAGTGGTCGATCTGCCTCCTGTCGACAACAAATGTGTCGATCGACAGGATGTCCGATCGACAACCCCTTGGCCCAACCTCCGTGTCGATCGACAGCGCTCCTGTCGATCGACAAGAGTCGTCTTCCTCGCGGGCTTCGCCGGAGCTAAACCTGCAACTCGCCGTTTCTCGCAATTTCTCCGGCCGATTACACATGCAAACATATATATAGACTACCCGGACTATAAGGAACACGATTATATCAACAAAACTTGGATTAAACGCAAAATATGAGGGTGGATCGAGGCTCACCGGATTCCTCTCTCTCATGGCGGCGGACGCAAATTTCGGCGAGGAAATTCGTGTTTCTTGGTATCCGAAGGCTCCTTACACGGTGGGGATCACGAATCTAGCACCAAAACATCGATAAATGGTCGGAAAAACAAGATAAATTCGAAAACCCACGAATTAAATCTCAAGATTTTACCTCAACTTCACACCTCGATATCTCTCTCGATTCTTGTCCTCTCGGAGCCCACGAGTACTCAAATAAAAGCTATGGAAACGTACTACAAGTTGGTGGTGGTGGCTGGTCCGAAGTCGGTCGGAGTTGGCCGGGAAAATCGCCGGAAGTTGTCTGACGGGTTTGGTTTGGGAAGGGTTTTTCACTACTCTATCTCTCTAAAATATAACATAAGGTGAAAAGTGTTATAAGGTATGATTTCTCCTATATATACTCTCTTCCATATCTTATACCATAGCATATCATATTACTAATATAATTTCATAGAATAATTCATAATCCATGATAAATTCCACCTTATAATAGAACAATTCCATCATGAATATCATATCTTATTTCCCAAACTATAATATTTCCAATAAAGCTTGGTAATTCATCAAGATATAAGATAACCAAGTTCAATAACATAATTAACTTCTCCAACCTCAATCAACTTAATTCATATGCTTCTTATTAAAAGAAATTTCTCTTTCATTAAATCCGAATAATCGTTACAAGGTTGAAAATAACACGGGGTGTTACAATTGTCCTCGTATGATATGTGATTTATTTATGTACGCATTTAAGCATGTGTAGATAATAGGAAAAGCATGTTTTATCGTTTTTATTAGTTATAGCTTTTCAAGCATGCTTATATGATTAATTTCTTTTGTTGGATTATATTTTGGGAATTTTCGGGCATGTTTAATTACATGCAAAAATTTGGGAAATATAATGACAAAGAAATTATGTGTGCGCATAAAGAAACCTTTTAAAAGAAAAATACTAAGCAGATTTTTTAATTAAAATCAATAGACCTCCACAAAACGGTCCTAGGCTGTAAGTGTATCTCTCGTTCTAGTAAACGTCTACGAGTGTAGCTTGCTAGTTCCTATAGGTTCATGGGTACGGTTGTTGGGATTTCTAGACAAACAATTTAAATCATGTGAATAGTGGGAGGGCTTTGTGTAAACGTCTACGAGTGTAGCTTGCGTAGACCTCTTTCACAAGTATTCTAGGATTGATTTAAATTATAGATAACAAAAGCTTTAAGGGTTGTGCGGTATGGTTACGTGCCATGCTAAACTGTCTCTTTTGGCCGGAGTTAAATTTGTAGTTAATTGCTTAGAAGCATCTTAGAATATAATGCAAGAATTGCATCCCTGTTCTTGAGAGATGGCTTGGTCTAAGGTTTTCACTAATTATTAATTTCTAGTGTCAAAAGCATCCTGACATGGTAGTGAAATTAAATGGATTGGGGCTTAAAACCCGCAGTTCTGGTTGAGGGTGACATCGTAAACGTCTACGAGTGTAGCTTGCGGTGGGAACTCTTGGGCAATTAGTGGAAAACATTTGTATTTGATTTATTAAAAGGTTTTCAATGCATTTGTTTTCAAATTTCAACATGTATGTTCTTATTTAAGATCTTTATTGTTTCAGATATGTCTATGTCTACTGTCGATCATATACTTGCTCTCAATCCTCTAACTGGTCCGAACTTCCATGAATGGAGTTTCTGCATCAAACACATCATTTATCTGAAAAATCAAGCATATGTTCTTTACATGAATCCACTGTTGCGTTCTCAAAGAGGAGTGTGCGAGCTTGAGCTTGAATTCTATGACAAATGGGAGGATGCTGATGAGTTTGCCTTCTGGCTCATCACGGGTTCCCTGTTTAGAGAATTAAGACATAAGTATGAACACCTCGAAAGGGTTGGAGAGCTTTGGAAGGAACTCTCGACAGCTTTTGGCAAAGTGGAACGAACTATTAACTGTAAGCCTGTGCACAATCTTGTGTGCAAGAAGATGGTTGAGGATAGTTCAGTGACTATGCACATGATGTCTGTGATTGATCTCATGAGACAATTTACTGTGCGGGGTGGTAATATCAGTGCGCAAGGCGAGATTGATATTATCTTGAATTCTCTTTCGGAATCCTATTATGACTTTAAGGTAGTTGCTGCTGCAAAGAGAGAGTATGCTCTGCATGAGCTGCTTGAGGATCTTGTAGTGGAGCAGTCTACCATGCGAGCACGGAAACCTGTTCTGTCTGGTTCTAGTACTGGTTCGACAATCTCTAAGGTTGGAGACGATGGTGCTGAGAGCAAGTTCAGGAAACAGGCAGTGATAGCAAGTCTAGGAAGGGGAAGAGAGCCAAGGTCACTCCAAAGAAGAACGAGTGTGCTGGATGCAGAAAGGTGGATTGTCCGAATACTAAGGGACAAGGTACGTCATTTGCATTTGTAACGGAAACATGTTCAGCATCGGCTTCTACTCATTCATGGGTAGTGGATACTGGAGCTACTGATCATTTTTGTTACATTTTGCAGGGGTTCACACCGAGGAGGGTGCTGAAGAATGACGAGGTTACCATCTCAATGGGGAATGCAGCACAAGTGAGTGCAGCTGCCATTGGAGATTTCACCTATTACTTTGATGATTCTGTTTTAACTTTGAGAGATGTTTTGTACGTGCCGGATTTTTGGCGAAACCTTATTTCAGTTTCCAAACTTTATGTTGATGGATATTCAGTTATTTTTGATAGTGGTGTTTCTATCATTGGTAATAACGGTGTTATCTATCGTGGAATGCTGAATAATTCTCTCTATGTTGTTAACTGTAATCATAAGTCTTCCGCAAATATTGCATGTAATTCATCCGTAATTGATAATCCTAGAAAGAGAAAACTTACTTCTTCTGATGAGGATCTTACATATCTCTGGCACTTGAGACTGGGTCACATCAGCTTGAAGCGGATTCAGAGACTTGCAGATGACGGTACATTAGACCTAGTCCGGGCTGTACCTTATCAAGTCTGCAAATCCTGCATCGAGGGCAAGATATCAACTAGGCCTTTCAAGGCTAGTCAGTCTCGAGCAGAGGAAGTGTTGGAATTGATCCATTCTGACTTATGTGGACCGATGTCCTTGCAGGCTCGTGGAGGGTACGAGTACTTTGTCACTTTCATTGACGACTACTCAAGGTACGGATACGTTTACATGCTTTGCTACAAGTCTGAATGCTTTGAGAAATTCAAAGAGTTCAAGGCTGAAGTAGAAAAGAAGGTCAGGAAAACTATCAAGTCGCTGCGATCTGACCGTGGTGGCGAATACCTCGGTATCGAGTTCCTGCAATATTTGTCAGAAAATGGGATTACATCTCAGTGGACTGTGATCACTAGAATTATTAGGACAGTGACTTAGCAGAGCTAATAATACAGCGGCAAGTTAAAATTATCGATCCCTCAGGGAAAGAAGTAACGAATAATCTTGAAGTATTAAATCAAGCGTTCTTGAAAGTATTGATTAGGAAAATCAGATGAAAAGGTTTTGGTTGTTTTGGAAATCTCAATCTTTGCAATCGAAAATTGAACAGGAAAATTAAATAGCTTTTGAAATCAAATAAGAGAAGTACAGATCCTAGGGAAATCTACCTATCAAGTATAACAAGTATGAATGAATCGATTAATTCCCAATTTTAATTCCTCTTCGTAGTGAAACATCAGAAAATTATTACGAACTTCTTTGTCTGACAATTCGTAAAGTAGATTAGTCAATTACCTATCTCCGTTCGGTCTCAAGATAAATTAACTAACTCCAAAAAGATCTACAGATTTATTCCTACAATTAATCTCCTTCAGTTACGACAAGAAATCAAATTATATTGTAAAAATCTCTTTCGATTGAAAACTATTACAGTTACGTTTCTAGAATTCAACTAGTAATCCTAAGTTGTGGCCAACATACTTAAAGATTAAGAATAAAACCAGATTTCACAAACTACGAAGGGAAAGGGAAAATAATTCGATTAATCACAACATGCATACATTGATAGTTCGAAACCCTAGAATCTGAGAAGGGATTTAGCCACACATATTCAGATTAATACTCATCATAGAAAAATACAACCTGAATTGCATAAAAACTGGAATCCGGAAATCTTCTCGTAGAAACTTGTCTTCAAACATAAAAATTCTTCAACTCTAATATTCTCTCTCTAAAAACATATACACACACTGAAAAATGAATTATACATGAGTATTTATAATAATGAAAGATGTATCTAGCATTATCTAGGATTAGATATGCATCTATCTCCAAATCAGAGTAGAAACAGAATTCCCGCATGCGCGTCGACTGCTTCTGATCCTCGTCGATCGCATCTCCATTTTCTGCCTCGTCGATCGCGTCTGAACAACATCGGTCGACGAGGTCTTCTTTGCTTTGTCGACCGCTTGGCAATGACATGCCTCGTCGATCGACGACGATCGACTAAGGGTCCTTGTCGATCGACGAGGTCTCAAACACTGGACCTGATTCCTCTGTTTTTTTGACTAGAAACCTGCACGATTCATCAAACACGGCATTCCAAGTACAAAAACTAACTCATGCACGAAAAAGACACAAAAACAATCCAAATCATCACACAAACAGTCAAAGAACAATAAGATAAGTTGGTGAAAATCCTAACTTATCAACTCCCCCAAACTTAAACCATTGATCATCCTCGATCAATTCACAGAACAGAATTACAATCAAATGCAGATACGAGTGTGCAATGCCTCACAAGCCTATTTCGCAATCCAAGTTTCACTTGTTCACAAAAATCATGCAATCCAAACAAATTCTCATTAGTAAACTATTAAGGAGAAACCTCACCGGGCAGTGTTTGCACTCATCGCTCAATCAAGCAAAAAGGGTTTTGAAATTTCACACAATCAAAGTTTTAGCTTATTTCACCATAGGTTTGACAAATTTCTCATCTCTCCACTGCTTGTTAGTGTGGTTTTTCAGGGAATCAGAAAGGTCTTATTTTGGTTGTAATGTGGCTTACCTAGTAGGTAGGATATTTTTGGCTAAGTGACTCAAAATATCTCCATAAACACCAAGTCTTTAGCATATCATGCCCACATAAAACAATTTTCACTCAATCTTGTTCTTTTTCCCTCTTCTTTTCATCATTCTCGGGGTTCCTAAGAGCTTACTCTCAATTATTTATGAACAACATAAATGAATTTCTTTTTCTTTCTTTCACCAATGTTCATTTTTCTTTTTTTCTTTTTTCTAACTTTTTTCATGGAAACCCCCCCTTTTTTCTTTCTTTTCACTCATGGCCTCACATGGCCTCTCAACACATTCCCAAACAATTCACATTATCCAAAAAATCTCAATCATCAAATTCATCAACCCTTCTAATCAAAGAAAAAAATTCATTCAAGGCTCAAAGGGGCTACAAGTGAAGATTTTTAAGGTTAGTGTAAAGGAGATGGGCTACGAAAGAACATGCATAAAATCATTTTCACCCTATTACCACACTTAATGCAACCTCAAGAGAGAAATTCGTCAAATTCTAGGAAATAAATCTAACAACTTTGTCACTCATCAAACGAAAGAAAATGGCACTAATCCTCACAAGGTAGAAATTTTGTTGCTCCTCAATAATTATCCAATTTCGAACAGTTATCATGCAAGAATTTAAGTTTCAAAGATCAACATATCAAGCAAAACAGCTCCTATCATCGGCTACTCTATCACACAGATCATCATTCTTAATCAGCAAATATCTCGATTATCAATCAATAATTCTAGCTTAAGCGAAAACAGTTAAGTAGTCATAACACTATCATAATCAAAAAGTTATGACTGTCCTATGTTCAAAAGCTCCTAAACAAATGCTAAGACTATTCACTTAGAACAAGTACCACAAATCAAGAGTTCAAAAATACTAATTTTAAATAAAAAGCCTTACAGAGAGCAATTGTTCACACTGAAGCAAAAGAACAAGGATGGTGATGGCTCAGAAAAAACGAAAAACATCAAAAACACTGAAAAATCAACAAAAAGCAGAAAAAAAATGAAAGCAGGAAAAAAATTTGAAAACAAACAAACGTTTCCCTTTTCCTATCATCATCCCCCCAAACTTATTCACTAGAAAGAGTGGAAAAGTTTGAAAGTTAGATAAGGAAAAGAGAAACGATACCTCATTCCTCCTCATCGGAAGGATCATCCATCTGAATATCAGAAGATGCCCACACTGGCAGTCGGCGGCGGGGCCCCTGTCGAACACTCTGCTGAGGATGGGAACTGGACTGAGGCTGCGTGTAGAGGAGCAGCTGCTGCATCTGAGCATCGAGGGTATCCAACCTCGTGTTCACATTCCGCTGGAAGTTTGCCGCCAATTCGGCCTGCTGCTGCATGTACTGGTAGATTGTCGCCAGATCCACCCCGGAAGATGAAGACTCTCCCGTGAAGTGGTGTGGCGGTTGTCCACCAGTCTGATCAGGAATGTGCTGTCCTCCTTCATCTCCCTCATCATCCTCATCGTCCTCATCCGATTCTGGGGGTGGCTGCGGCTCGCTCTGGTCTGGCCGGGTCAGTGGTCGGTGTCGGAGTCTGGAGGTGCCTGGACCTCCTCGTGCACCGGTCATCAACCTCATGTGTGCGGGGGTGCTCATCAACCAATTATCACGGAAGTGATAATCGGTGACGTGTGTGAGGTACCGGTTTGGCAGTGGAAACCGGTCTCCATTGGACATCCGCAGGGACCATCCTCTCTCCCGCGGCGAAATCATCATCATCCTCACCAAAACCCCCGTGCCAAGACCTCGGTTGTCATCATCGAGCTCCTCAAACTGGGTTAAGTCAACCCCCACAAAATCTGCAATCGGGGTGATCAATCCCCCGCTCCAAATGTTGCCTTTCTTTGCCTTGATTTGCTTCTTCCAATGGTCCATGACAAACGCTCCGAGGCTGAACTTTCCCTCTGTCAACATGCAGTAGAGGGCGTAGAGTTCTCCGATTCTGACCTTGCCACTCTCATGCCTGCCAGAAATCGACACCCCCATACATCTCTGGATGTATCTGAAAATAGGGTTATCGATGGAAGAAGCCTTCAGATTCCCTGAATCGAACACTCTCAAGTCGTCGCTGGCTTCTGCAGCGATTTGGGACCAGAAGCGAGCACTGTCGAAGCTTGGAGGAGGAATGCCATCTCCTCCTTCGTAGACTCCCCAAATTTACTCGAGCTGGTTCCTTGGGAGCTCGTGGTACTTGTTCAACAGCTGAAATCTAATCGTGGTATGCTCTGGCCCTGGCTCAACCTCGAAGATTCGGAGTGATGCAAAGAACTCCAAGACCAATGCCGGGTAAGTTGGCCAACGGCCAGTCACCCATCCACCCCAGCCAATCCTCTCCACAAGGTTGTCAACGTCATCACGAATACCCAGCCGCTGCATTGTATCCGGGCAGGGGTAGAGTGTCTGCCGGATTGCGAATTCTTCCCCCATGAACTTTTGGTAACGCCTCTGATGAGACCGGTGGTTGAATGTTGGTTGAAAGTCCATTGTCAATCTGCAAGGGTAGTGAAAGAGTTTGTAAAAATTCATCACCATTCGTCACAAAATCCCAATGCAAACATATCCAATTTGAGCAAAATTCCAAAGAAATCGATGTACCCATGCAAAATTGGTTCGACATTCATTCAATTCACTCTCAATTCTAGCCTATTATCATCACGTTTGACAGATGTTGGTCCAGAAATAATAAAGCTAGAATATCACCCAAACAAGAAAAATTCCCCCCCAAACATTCGTAGAACAATTTCAATGAAACTCAAGCACAAATCAATCACGAGCAAGTATATCGATGAAAACCACAAACCATATCGAGTAATCACCACGAATAGCAACAAAATCGACAAATTTTAAAAAAAAATGAAACAAGGGCTCCAAACTCAAATTTTGTCCAAAACATGCTCAAATCATTCAAATCATGTGAAATAATCGAAAAGGAGAGTGTTAGGATACATACCGTGGTTGCTTTCGACGATTTTGGAGAGAAAAAATTCGAAGTTGGGGTTGGGAGAGAAAAGCCGTGCGTGTGTTTGTGTTTGTGAGGAAGAAAATGAGGTGAGGGGGTTTAAAAACCCGCCTCTGTTCGCGGCTCAGATTCGACCTCATCGATCGACGAGGGGTCTTCGTCGATCGACGAAGCCCATTTTTGTTTCGTCGATTGACGAGAAATGGCTACGGTCGACGTGGAAGTTTTTCTTTGTCGATCGATGCCAATTTCTGACGATCACGTGGCCCAACTGGACTCGACATAATTTTGAAAAAAAAACGAAACTGAACTGACTCGAAAATAAATGAAATAAACAGGAACTGTTGGGTTATCTCCCAACCAGTGCTTGGTTTATTGTCGCTAGCTCGACAATACCTGACTTTAAGGGCGGTTCAAGTAGTACTTCTCCACTGCTCCAATCTGAAGAGGGGTGTAGTACGGTTTCAGGTTTTGCCCGTTCACTCTGAAGGTCTTTCCATCTTGTCCGGCTAACTCAACTACACCGTTTATGAATTGGCTGATTACGATGTATGGTTCGGACCACTTTGATTGAAGCTTCCCGGGCACGAATCGAAGACGGGATTTGAAGAGGAGAACCTTATCACCTGAAGTGAAGACATGCGAGCGGATCTTTTTGTCGTGGAATCTCTTCGCTCGATTCTTGTAGATGACGTTATTCTCATAGGCCTCGTCCCAAAAGTCTTCTAATTCATTCAGTGCCATGGCGCGGTCTTCTGCTGCTGTTTTCCAATCCAAATTCAATTCTTTTACCGCCCTCCAAGCTTTGTGCTCCATCTCGATAGGAAGGTGACATGACTTTTCGAAGATTAGCTGATACGGAGAAGTCCCAATCAGTGTTTTGTAGGCGGTGCGGTATGCCCAAAGTGCATCATCGAGGACTGCCGCCCAATCCTTTCTTTGCTTGACCATCTTCTCCAATATCTGCTTGATTTCTCTGTTGGATAATTCCGTCAACCCGTTCCCTTGAGGGTGATATGGGGTGGTGACACGGTGCTTTACTCCGTATCTGGCAAGTAGAGACGAGAGCCATCTGTTGCAGAAGTGTGATCCCCCATCGCTGATCAGGGCTCTCGGTGTTCCGAATCTTGTCATCAGCTTCTTCAGGAACTTGATGACGACTTTGGAGTCGTTGGTGGCTGTCGGAATGGCTTTGACCCACCGCGATACATAGTCGACTGCCAACAAGATGTATGTGAATCCTTGCAATTTCGGGAAGGGTCCCATGAAATCGATACCCCAAACGTCAAATATCTCCACTTCAATCACCGGTGTCTGTGGCATCTCATTCTTTCGCGAGATGTTGCCGGTCCTCTGGCAGCGATCACAGCCTGTTATCCATCCGCGTCAGATTTTGTAGATGGAAGGCCAATAGAATTCGCTTGCAATGATTTTGAAGGCAGTCCGGTTGGCTGAATGGTGTCCACCGGTTGGAGATGAGTGACATGCCTCGAAGATTTTGTGCCATTCGGACTGGGGCACACAGCGGCGAATGACGCCGTCAGCACATCTGCGCCACAGGTACGGATCCTCCCAATAGTAGAATCTGACATCGTGCAGAAACTTCTTCTTTGCATAAGGGGAGCAATCCGGGGGAAGTACACCGCTGGCCAAGAAGTTGGCGAAATCTACGAACCACGGAGTCTTGGATTCATACAGTTCCTTCATGTCCCTCAAGGCATAGACCTGCTCGTCGGGGAATGTCTCCCAGATTGTTAATTTTTGATCGTCCCCCTTGACTGGCTCGAGTCTCGACAAATGATCGGCGATGACGTTCTCGCTTCCCTTTCTGTCCTTGATCTCCAAGTCGAACTCTTGCAACAACAGAATCCACCGGATTAGTCTGGGCTTGGCATCTTGTTTTGAAAACAAGTACTTGATTGCTGCATGGTCGGTGTAGACAATTGTTTTTGAGCCTATCAGATAAGGCCGAAACTTGTCGAACGCATACACCACTGCAAGCATCTCTTTTTCTGTTGTGGTGTAGTTGCACTGAGCTGGATTCATACTTTTACTGGCATATTGGATCACATGGAAGAGTCTTCCTTTCATTTGGCCCAGAGCTGCTCCAACAGCATAGTCGCTGGCGTCGCACATCAATGTGAAAGGCTCATCCCAATCTGGTGCAGTCAGAACTGGTGCGGTTACCAGTGCTTCTTTCAACTTCTCAAATGCTTGATGGCAGTCTTCATCGAAAACGAAGGACACATCCTTCTCCAGCAAGTTATACAAGGGCCGGGATACCTTTGAGAAGTCTTTGATGAACCTCCTATAGAATCCTGCATGGCCTAGGAAACTTCGGACGGCTTTGACGTTTGTCGGTGGTGGCATCTTCTCAATAGCTATCACCTTGGCTTGATCAACCTCCAATCCTTCGGCTGACACTCGATGTCCCAACACGATTCCTTCTCTCACCATGAAGTGGCACTTCACCCAATTGAGGCATAGATTTGTTTTGACACATCTCTCAAGCACAGTAGCCAAATTCTGCAAACAAACATCAAATGAGCTACCAAAAACTGAGAAATCATCCATGAATACATCCATGATTTTCTCGATGAGGTCGTGGAAGATTGCCGTCATGCATCGCTGGAATGTGGCCGGTGCATTGCATAATCCAAAGGGCATCTGTCGGTAGGCGAATACTCCAGAAGAACAAGTGAATGCCGTCCTGTGTTGATCTTCCGGCGCCACAGCTATCTGATTGTACCCTGAGTAACCATCAAGAAAGCAGTAAAAAGGATAACCAGATAATCTATCTAGCATTTGATCAATGAATGGAAGAGGGTAATGATCCTTGCACGTGGCAGAGTTTAAGGCTCGGTAGTCAATGCAAACTCGCCATCCCGTGATCGGTCTTTGTGCTACTTCCTCTCCATCATCGTTCTTCACAATTTGCATTCCTCCTTTCTTGGCCACTACTTGTGTCGGGCTTACCCACTTGCTGTCAGAAATCGGGTAGATCATGCCATGGTCAAGGAGTTTGAGAACCTCCTTCTTGACAGCTTCTTGCATGATGGGATTCAGACGTCGTTGTGCTTGTCTCTTTGGTTTCGCATCCTCTTCAAGGATGATCTTGTGCATGCACAGCGAAGGACTGATTCCTTTGATGTCTCCCAAGGTCCATCCAATGGCGGACTTGTATGTTCGCAAAACTCGGAGCAGCTTGTCAAGTTCCCCCTGCGAAAGATAAGCAGAAACGATAGTCTGAGCCTAGGAATGCGTACCTGAGATGTGATGGGAGTGTCTTGAGCTCCAGAATTGGTGGATTGGAGCTGGAGATCGGCTGTCCTGGTTTTCCGTCGACCGACGAGGGGTCTTCGTCGATCGACAAAGATGCGGTCTTCTCGTCGATCGACGAGACTGCAGACTCGGTCGATGAGAGCTTTCTGAAGCGGCTCGGCAGCGACTCTCTTTTGCATTCTTTCTCTCGGGTGATTTCCTCGAACACATCTAGTTCCATGACCAGATTCAGGATCTCCTCAGTGGCTTCATCCAGATTTTCAGAAGAGGAGAGGGAATGTTGCAAACAATTTTCCAGAAAATCCGCCTCACTTTTCAGACAAGTGAAGGGGGAAGACATTACCGGGCTGAAGCAGTTGATCATGTGGCATTCTTCTGCATAACTTCCATCATCGTGTTTCTGCATTGCCTTGTAGATTGAGAACGTGATGGACTCATTGTTCACTCGGAACGTCAGCTTGCCATCTCGGATGTCGATCAATGCCCCTCCGGTTTTCAGAAACGATCTCCCAAGGATTAGAGGAATATTTCGATCCTCCTCCATGTCAAGTACCACAAAGTCGGCCAGGATTATGAAATCCTTTACCTTCACCAGCACATCTTCAACAATGCCCTTTGGATAGGAGACTGATCGATCAGCCATCTGCAGTGAGATCGTCGTGGGCTTGATGCTGCCGATCTTTAGCCTCTTGAACATTAAAAGCGGCATCAGATTGATTGATGCCCCCAAGTCACAAAGAACCTTTCTGAAGGTCTCACCTCCGATGATGCAAGAGATTGTGAAAGAACCCGGGTCCTCCCTTTTGATTGGCATCTTTTTTTGGATGATGGCGCTGCACTCTTCGAACAGGTTGACCGTCTCGTGTTCCAAGAACGGTCTTTTCTGGGAGACCATGTCTTTCAGAAACTTGATGTATCCGGGCATCTCTTGAAGAGCTTCTACCAATGGAATGTTGATATGCACCTTCTTCATTGTCTCCAGAAATCGTGCATATCTTTCGTTCATCTTGGTCTTGGCAAACCGCTGCGGATACGGCAGAGGCGGTTTCTTCATTGGTGGTTGAGGAGCAGCCGTCGACCGACGAGGTTCAGGCTCGGTCGATGCCTCTTTTGAGGCCTCGTCGATCGACGAGGATGCTCCGTCGGTTGACGGAGCTTCGTCTTTTGCGGTTTCTGCCTCCTCTTCGTCTTCTTCTTCATCTCGGGCGCCTTTTTCTGATTGTTCAGGCCCTTCATAGGTCTTGCCCC
The DNA here is from genome assembly GCA_026898455.1 of Plectranthus barbatus. Classification (NCBI taxonomy): domain Eukaryota; kingdom Viridiplantae; phylum Streptophyta; class Magnoliopsida; order Lamiales; family Lamiaceae; genus Plectranthus; species Plectranthus barbatus. The sequence goes on along the minus strand of JAPKLW010001424.1, from coordinate 129,886 downwards.
CTCTCAGAGTGATAGCGTTCACTTGATTCCTCTGGTTCTGGTTCTTGGGATTGACCTGGGTGTTGCTCGGAAGTTGCCCCGGCTTGTGTTTGGTTCCTAGGGCATCGGCGATCTGGCTGACTTGATTTTCAATGATCTGCACATGCTTCTGCACCTGATCGACCTTTGTGTTCACCCCAGAGATTTCTTGCTTCAGCTTTGTCACAGTATATGTGGAACCTTCCATGAACTTGGCCAAAATCTCCTCGAGATTCGGCTTCTTCTTCTCTACGACTTCCCCGTTCTGTACGGCAAATCCTGGCGGTGGTTGCTCTGCAGCTTGTGGATTTGCATAAGAGAACCCAGGATGATTCCTTGTGTGATTGTAATTGTAGGGCTGGTTATTCTGTTGATTGTGGTGCTGGTAACCACCTCGATAGTTGTTCTGATAACCATTCATCTGAACAAAATTCACATCAGCATTGTTCTCCTCAATAGGCCCCTGCACTGCATCAACTGCAGCAACCGTTTTTTCTTGCTTCAGGTTAGCAAACTCTTCCCTGAGCTTTTTCAGCTCAGCTGCCAAATCTGGTTGCTCGGCAACTTTCTCCACAGCTTTTTCCACCACTTTCTCTACAGCTTTCACGGGCCGAGTTCGGCTTGTGGACCACCGTTGAGTGTTATTGGCCATCTTTTGGAAGAACTCCATGGCCTTCTTCCCACTTTTCTTCATGATTGTGTCTCCAAGTGTGGTGTCCACCAGTTTGGCTGTTTGTCATTGAGCCCTTCATAAAATGCTTCAGCTTGTTCTCCAGGCGGAAAACCATGTCCGGGGCAGGCTCTCAGCAGGTCCTTCAATCTGTCCCATGTCTCGCTGAAGCTTTCATCAGGCCTTTGAGCAAACCTGATAATCTCTTTCCGTCTTTGCCGAATAACATTCGGAGGGAAGAAGTTCCCTAGAAACTCGTTTCTCAGTTCGGTCCACGTACTTATGCTTCCTTTGTCCAGTGCAGTGAACCATGACTGTGCCTTATCCCTCAGAGAGAATGCGAACAGACGCATTCGGATGGCACTCTTGCTGACTCCTCCAATTTTCACCTTATTGCAGAGCATGATGAACTTGTCCAGATGTGCATAGGGATCCTCGGTAGCTCTTCCTCCAAATTGGTTTTGTTGCACCATCTGTACCAATCCGGTCTTCAGTTCAAAGTTGTTGGCATTGATGCCAATCTTGAAATCAGTCTCCTTGAACCGAGGTTTGTACCGGTTCTGCATGGCTTCTTCTTCCTCCTCCTCATCGTCAGACTCTTCTGGAGGAGGATCCTGATTATCTTCCTCTCCATTGTCGGGATTGTCCTCAAACAGCGGGTTATGGCGAAGATCCCTTCCATTCGGATTGTTCCTCTCGAGGTCGTATTGTTGAATCTGCGCCCTCATAGCTTGGACTTCTTGGAGAAGCAAAGCCTGCTCCTCTGCAGTTAGGACTGGTTGAGGCGGTGGTGCGTTATCTCCCATCGTGTTATTGCTTGAGCTTTCCTGAACACGCTTATTCTTTCGGATCTTTCTGCAAGTGGCTTCAATATTCGGGTAATAGTAGAGCGGGTCCTTTCCTTTGGCTCGCGTGCTCATGCACTACCTGTACAGCAAAGGAGGTAGTGAGATACTACTGGAAAATAAAAACAAACGAACTGAAATTCTGAGAAAGAGATACGAAGTCTCGATCGACGAGACGTATCCGTCGATCGACGGAAGATCGAGGCTAAATAGCGTCGGTCGACGAGGAAAACAAAAACGCGAGAAAATTTAGAAAAATACGAAAATTACAGCCTAAAGCAATATTTCAATCACAGATTTAATAGTAAGATTAATTCTATTCTTTCCCCGGCAACGACGCCAAAATTTGATCACTAGAATTATTAGGACAGTGACTTAGCAGAGCTAATAATACAGCGGCAAAGTTAAAATTATCGATCCCTCAGGGAAAGAAGTAACGAATAATCTTGAAGTACTAAATCAAGCATTCTTGAAAGTATTGATTATGAAAATCAGATGAAAAGGTTTTGGTTGTTTTGGAAATCTCAATCTTTGCAATCGAAAATTGAACAGGAAAATTAAATAGCTTTTGAAATCAAATAAGAGAAGTACAGATCCTAGGGAAATCTACCTATCAAGTATAACATGTATGAATGAATCGATTAATTCCCAATTTTAATTCCTCTTCGTAGTGAAACATCAGAAAATTATTACGAACTTCTTTGTCTGACAATTCGTAAAGTAGATTAGTCAATTACCTATCTCCGTTCGGTCTCAAGATAAATTAACTAACTCCAAAAAGATCTATAGATTTATTCCTACAATTAATCTCCTTCAGTTACGACAAGAAATCAAATTATATTGTAAAAATCTCTTTCGATTGAAAACTATTACAGTTACGTCTCTAGAATTCAACTAGTAATCCTAAGTTATGGCCAACATACTTAAAGATTAAGAATAAAACCAGATTTCACAAACTACGAAGGGAAAGGGAAAATAATTCGATTAATCACAACATGCATACATTGATAGTTCGAAACCCTAGAATCTGAGAAGGGATTTAGCCACACATATTCAGATTAATACTCATCATAGAAAAATACAACCTGAATTGCATAAAAACTGGAATCCGGAAATCTTCTCGTAGAAACTTGTCTTCAAACATAAAAATTCTTCTACTCTAATATTCTCTCTCAAAAAACATATACGCACACTGAAAAACGAATTATACATGAGTATTTATAATAATGAAAGATGTATCTAGCATTATCTAGGATTAGATATGCATCTATCTCCAAATCAGAGTAGAAACAGAATTCCCGCATGCGCGTCGACTGCTTCTGATCCTCGTCGATCGCATCTCCATTTTCTGCCTCATCGATCGCGTCTGAACAGCATCGGTTGACGAGGTCTTCTTTGCTTTGTCGACCACTTGGCAATGACATGCCTCGTCGATCGACTAAGGGTCCTCGTCGATCGACGAGGTCTCGAACACTGGACCTGATTCCTCTGTTTTTTTGACTAGAAACCTGCACGATTCATCAAACACGGTATTCCAAGTACAAAAACTAACTCATGCACGAAAAAGACACAAAAATAATCCAAATCATCACACAAACAGTCAAAGAACAATAAGAAAAGTTGGTGAAAATCCTAACTTATCAGACTGCACCGGGTACACCCCAGCAAAACGGTGTAGCTGAAAGAAGAAATAAGACTCTTCTAGAGATGGTAAGCTCAATGATGAGTTATGCAAACTTACCAATTTCGTTTTGGGGCTACGCATTGGAAACAGCAGCTTACGTGCTTAATGTGGTGCCTTCTAAATCAGTTCCTAAGACACCTTCTGAGCTCTTCCTTGGTCGCAAACCTAGTTTGTGCAAGTTTAGAGTATGGGGCTGTCCGGCACACATACTGTCGAAGGAACCTGATAAGTTAGAAAGCAGGTCAAAAGTAATGCTGTTCATAGAGTATCCCAGGCAAACGAAAGGTGGTTACTTTTACTGTGCTGAGAGTCAAAGAGTCGTTGTTAGCACCAACGCTAGATTCTTGGAGGACGAGTATGTGAGTAATCACAGGTCAAGGAGTGATATCGTTCTTCAAGAAATTGAGAACAATAATGCAATTCCAAGGGAAGGGGAACGTGTAGATGTGGGTGCACCTGTGAGAGGTACAACACCACAGCACATTTGCAAGGTGTAGGACCACAAGTCACTGCACCTACTACTGACTCGGCACCGATGCCTCGTCATCATGGGAGAGTTATTTTTCAGCCGGAAAGGTACATGTTCGTGGGTGAGTCTTCGGACTTGAGCCTGGAAGACGGACATGAGGACTCTGACCCACTGACTTACGAAGAGGCAGTGCAAGACAAGAATGTTGCCAAATGGCGTGTCGCCATGGATTCTGAAATTGAATCCATAACTGCTATGGATGTATACCAGAAAACTAATTTGCCGAATGGCTTTAGGGCCATAGGGTGCAAATGGGTATACAAAAGAAAGAAAGAGGCGGATGTAAAGATCACGACTTTTAAGGCCAGGCTGGTGGCAAAGGGTTATAGTCAGAAAGAGTGCATTGACTATGACGAAACCTTTTCACCCGTAGCCATGCTCAAATCCATCCGGATACTCCTTGCCATAGCTGCGCATATGGACCTCGAGATCTAGCAGATGGATGTCAAAACCGTTTTTCTAAACGGTTACCTTGAAGAAGGTAGAGAAATCTATATGCAGCAACCCGAGGGTTACATAAGCAAAGGCAAAGAACATCTTTTCTGGAAGCTTAGGAAGTCCTTGTATGGACTTAAGCAAGCTTCAAGGTCGTGGAACTTACGTTTCAACGATGTGATTAAATCCTATGGATTTGCACAGTTGGAAAACGAAAGTTGTGTTTACCGACTTTGTGTCAGTGGGAGCGTGGTCTTCCTTGCACTTTACGTTGATGACATAATCCTATTTGGAAACAACGAGGGAGTGATGTCCGAAATCAAAGTTTGGTTGTTCGAACAGTTCCAAATGAAGGATCTGGGAGAAGCTGGCTACATTTTTGGTATTAAGGTCTTATGAGATCGTAAGAGAAGATTGTTGAGCTTATCTCAGGCATCGGACATTGTGATAGCCCGGTTCAGCATGCAACTCGCCAAGAAAGGCTTGCTACCTTTTAGACATGGCGTTCATCTTTCTAGTGGGCAGTGTCCTCAGACACAGCGGGAGAAAGACGAGATGAGTCTTGTACCATACGCTTCGGCTGTGAGTAGTCTCATGTATGTGATGCTGTGTACCAGGCCAGATATCTGTTATGCCATTGGCATGGTAGCAAGATATCAGTCTAACCCTGGACAGGCGCACTGGACTGCTGTAAAGCACATCCTCAAGTATTTTTGGAAAAGAACTAGAAATTTCTGCCTAGTTTATCAAAGTGAGGATTTGTGCCCTGTGGGTTATACAGACTTGGATTTCCAAGGGGACCACGATGAGAAGAAATCGACCTCAGGATATGTGTTTACCCTGGGAGGTGGAGCTGTATCTTGGAGGAGCTCAAAGCAGAAATGCATTGCTGACTCCACCATGGAGGCGGAATATGTTGCCGCCTCCGACGCCTCGAAAGAGAGGGTGTGGCTCTGGAACTACCTTTTAGAGTTGGGCGTGATCCCGAGTTTGTCGAGGAGTATCACAATTTATTGTGATAACTCTGGTGCAGTGGCAAACTCAAAGGAACCGCTGTCTCACAGGGCAAGCTAACACATAGAGAGAAAGTACCATATCATACGAGAAATCGTATCGAGGGGCGATGTGTTGATTAAGAAGATTGACACTACTGACAATCTTGCTGATCCGTTTACAAAGAGCTTGCCGCATAAAGTTTACGAAAGACATATTTGTGAGCTGGGTCTGAGGTGGATGCCGACCACTAATAGTGGTTAAAGTGACAGTAGACTAGATAGACGGACTGTATACTCTGTAATAGATTAGTTATGCTTTGAGTATAAGTAGGAGATTGATGGGTTTTGTATACTAAAAGTATTTATTATAATGAGTATACAACGATTTATTTCTCCTATCTATTAACAATCGTATATGTATGAACAATAGTATCTTCTTGTCTCACCGATAGGGATGATCATACGGCGTGTTGTAGATCGCAGAAGATAGTATGATCACTTGACCTAGTGAGACATAAACCTGATCACAGTCGAGACAGCGTATGAGGATACGTCTGTCTCGATGGCTGCGGCATTGTCGGAATAAGTAGTCTGTCTTGGTTACTTGACATGTTGGTACGCAGAGGTGGCGTATTGATGGACCGCAGTGAGATGTATTCGTCTGTCTGACATCAGCGAATACAAGATCTCGTTATATTGATTGAGTCCAAACCCTAACGAAGGTTCAGGGGTTTGCACGGGTTGACTGTTGCTTTGACTTGCCATGGTGGAGAGCCTAAGTAATGTGCTCGTATATCCGCATCTTGGGTAACAGCAGTTCGTGTAGTACCGCCTGAGACTGGGTTTAGGTAACCATATCCGAGTAATAGGATGGGGACATTCCCTGAGGAGCTCAATAACATTCATCGTGCCAAAGTCCTGCAGACTGATTAAGTTCAGGCACGAGTGATAAGGTTTGAGTGGTACTACTCAGGAATAATAAGATATTAATTAATTGTTGTTAGAGCTTGTCAGAGGCTCCGATTAATTAATGGATGTCCGGTAACCTTAAATATTGGGATTCTCAATTAATGCAACCCGTTCTCATAACGTGGTAATAAAGGGGTAGGTCAGTATTAATTCTGTGGTGAAATATAATTAATATTAATTAATTAATTGTGTCCTGGGTTGTGGACATGAGAATTAATTAATTTATAGGCCCACTTTATTATTTGCATTAGGTCCCAGGTCTGGCCCAAATAAGTGTGCTGAATTGAGCCCAGTAGCCCATTAAAGATAAAACCCTCGGCATATAAATAGACCACTCTCTCTGGAAACCCTAGCCTCTCTTTTGTGATTATTCAAATCAGTCAAAACCCTAGGGCAGAGAGAGAGAGGCGCCGACTTCATTGTCAGAGGAGGAGAATTTCGATTCTGGTCCTGCTCAAGCCATAGATCTACGGAGTCCTCACCAGTAGTAGATCTGATCAGCACCGGGATACAGATTAAATCGGATTGCGTGGTTGATTTCAAATTGGAAATTCAAACGCAAAAGATCGTTTCAGACACGACGGAATAACGGTAATTCCTCAATCCACGATATGTATTAAATTCATAGGAGCATGCTAGGTTTTTGTGAATTTTAATTATGAGCAATATCCATAAATCGATCCGGTTCATTTTAGTTTTGGTGATTCGGTTCACGGTAAAACCCTAAACCCAGTTGTGGCTGACGTGGCCCATGACCTTCTTTCCACTTCCATTTGATTCTTTGAATCACCCACAAGACTCACGTGGATAT
>JAPKLW010001424.1:101703-122920 GCA_026898455.1 Plectranthus barbatus | reverse complement strand
CACTTCCATTTGATTCTTTGAATCACCCACAAGACTCACGTGGATATTATGGAGGTGCTCCCATATTATTTATAACTTGTAAAATAACTTAAAACTGAACCAAAATCGTTCCCTATAAAATAGGGGTTAGTTGGAAGTTGATTGTAACAACTTCCCTACAAGTATGCATAAGATTAAACAATAATATATAATAATATATGGTTAGTAGCAATAATATACACGATCCCTAATAAGTAGGACCTATAAAAACGTGGGAAAACCGTTATAAAACTAATCCCTTAATAATAGGAGTTAGTTGTAACAACCCCTGAAAGGCAGTGAAGGATAAGATTAACATTATAGTGTCGAAGCTATGAAAAGTCTAACACTGACGCTGACAAGGTAAGACCTGACAATGTAAAACATGGCAATGTTAATATAAGTTTAACATCGACACTGTCAATCTCCCCCTTAATCTTATACTTCCTGCGACCATTCTATTCACATGGTCTAACCATGATAAATCAAACAAAACTTATGGATCATCCATAACAAACATCCAACATGATGGGTCAACCATAATAAATATAGGTGAAAACCAAATATGGATCTTCCATTACAAAATACTCAATAAATAAACCATATGAAGCTGTGAAGGGTAAGCTTAAACATCAAAGTGTCGAGTTTTGTTGTTTAATATCAAGATGTTAAATATATGTTTATTATTGACACTGACAGTCTCATTTCCCATTTTTGTTTGTCCCATAAAATAGTCTCATTTTACTAAAATGACAAACTTTTTTAAACTCACTAATAAATATTAATTTAACTACACTCACAATTCTTAATTACCGTGGCGAAAAGAAATGAGACTACATTAATGGAACGGATGGAGTAATATTTTGTGCAATACGTTATTGAAACAAAGTTCATTATGAATACTATATTATATGTTTAAAACTTGAATCTATAAAATAATTATTTATTTATTTGATAACTTTGTGGTGATGTTCATAGAAGTGAAGGTGAAAAATAATAATGTTTTATTTTTGAGTAGAATCTTATTATTGTGGTGACCATATAAGTGAAGATGAGAATAAGTTTTAATATAATGATTAATATATAGCACAAATTTTAATAAATTTTCAATTTTATCCTAAATTTTTAAATATAATAATTTTAGGATTAATATTTGAATGATTGTTTGCCAACCGGTCAAAACGAGAATACAAATAATTAAATTTTATAATAATATTATATTAATTTATAAAAATCCCAGGTAAATTTTATAAATTTCGGGTCCTGAATCGATAAAATTTATTATTATTATTATTATTATTATTATTTATACATAGTATCCTTGAGCTCATATATATTTGCTTAAGATACAGTTTTGCAAAAAAATAAAAAAAAAAATAAAAAAAAAATCAAAATTCGGCATTCAACTTAAAATAACTCGGCTCAAGCTGAAAAAAATAAATTGGTGGTAACAAAGCTCTCTTTCTCCATCTTGTCCATGAACTGGCGTTGCATCACTTTGTTCCAAAATTTGACTCGAACTTGAAGTTCATCGTTCCCCAAACTCTCTTGTTCTTGCAATATTTTCGTGGCTGAAACGGCAGCTGATATGCTTAGTGATGGCCATTGTTAACCGGAACCGGCTGAACCGGCCCGGAACCGGCCCGCCGGTTACACCGTTCCGCACCCGAAACCTAACCCGTTCTAGCCGGGCCGGTTCCGGTTCCATGTTTTCACCGGCACCCGCACCGGGGGGTGCCCACCATGGAACCGCCAAAAAAAAAAAAAAAAAAATTTAATTGTGAACCGGCGGTTCCGGTTCGGAACCGGACCGCCGGTTTTTTTTTTAAAAAAACTAGCCGTTGGAAGCGGTTCCGAACCGGAACCGGCGGTTCCAACGGCTAGAAACGGCTCTTTTTTTGAATTCGACCAACGGGACGGCGCCACGTGTCCCTGAACCGCCGGTTCGGCGGTTCCGAACCGGAACCGGCGGTTCAAACGTCTTTTTTTTTTTTCTCCAATTTTTCACTATAAATACCCCCCTTTCCCTCAACATTTTCACACTTCAATCTCAATTCTCTCAATTCTCTCAATTACTCTCAATTCTCTCATTCAATTCTCTCAATTACTTTCAATTATTCTCAATTAGTTTCAATTTCAATTTCTCTTTCAAATTTTCATCCCAAATCCATTCTCTCAAATTCTAAATATGTCTTCAAGCCGTGGTGTTGGTGGTGCCGACCATAGGAGCAAGGGCAAGACAACGTCTAGAGATGATACTACTAGAGGTCCACCTCGTCAACGTCGTCGTGGTGTTCATCTTGAAAGCTCTTCTCAATCTCAATACGATGATAACATCAATTTGTCATCGAGTGATGATGATCTTCGTGAAACTCAAATACAAGCCGATGAGGAGTATGCCCGACAATTGCAACATCATGAAATGCATTTTCGTGAGGCATTGGAAGGCAACGAAGATGTTCCACCCCCCGAGGCCGAGGTAAATGAAGAAGATGATGATTTCGATTCAAACAAGAGTCCAAAAGCTTTGAAATCCGATCTTTTCACAAAGCACTTCCGAAAAATTCGTGCAAAGGAGCAAAAGAAAGGTACATGGTGTTTAAAATTCTTATACTCATTTTAAATTTTATTTCAAATTCTTATACTTATTTTAAATTTTAATTATTATATATCTAACTAGAAAAATATATAATTATAGGTGCTCCCGAACAATTTGATCTCCTTTGCAATTATTGCCCTAAGAAATACAAATTCGCCGCCGGTGGTGGATATGGAACATATATACGCCACATAAAGGTGAAGCATCCCACGGAGTTTGGCTTGGCTAGGGGTCAAACTCAATTAAACCAAGGTGCATTTTCTTCCCCCCAAGGTACGTCTTCCTCTTCCTCTCTTCATAAATATGATCCGATAGAATCTAGGGATTCATTAGGGTCATGGATTTGTGTAAAGAGTTTAGCTTTTTCATTATTTGATGATGATCAATTTGAACAATATGTACGTCCGCTTCAACCTCTTCAAAAAAGAATTCCACGAACAACTTTGGTGCGTTCAATAAGAAATAGAGTTAGACAATATAGATTGACTTTACGTGATCAATTTAAAAAATTAGATCATAGGGTTTCTATTTGCGCCGATATTTGGGATGATTGTAGATCCGAACATCATTATTTAGGTGTAACCGTTCATTGGATAGATTCATCTTGGAGTGTAAATAAAAGAATAATTGCATACCGACTATTTGATGAACCTCATACGGGAATCAATATAGCCCGTAAATTAATAAAAATAGCTCACCAATATAAAATAAACGACAAAATATTTTCTATTGGTTTTGATAATGCAAGCAACAACACCGCATCGGTGAGGGAGCTTATTTTGGAGTGCAATCCGGTCCTCGGAGGTAAGTTTTTCCATTGTCGTTGTATTACTCATATTCTTAATTTAGCCGTTCAAGATGGTATGAAACTTTATACTCATTCAATCCAACCTATTAGGGAGGCAGTTTTATGCATACATAAGCATAAAAAAATTGCAAAAAAATGGGCTTCTTTTTGTACTTCTCATGGAGTCCGAGCTAAACGTTTTCCAACCGATATTACTCATAGGTGGAATGCCACCTATGAGATGCTTAATGCAACTTTTAAATATAAAGAATTATTAGTACAATTTTTTAGAAGTGATGATTATGGTATTAGTTTGCATTTATCTCATTGGGATGCATGTACATCTTTGCATGAGTTGTTAAAATCTTTCTCTAACGCAACTAAAGTTTTATCCGGTGTTTATTATCCCACTAGTTCTAAAGTTTTATATCATTGTTGTTATATTGCTTGTCAATTTAATCAATGTAGTTCTATTCCCGAATTAAGGCATATAATATTTGAGATGGTTATGAAATGGTTAAAATATTTTAGGGAGATTCCCTCCGTTTTTTTAATTGCTAAAGTATTTTATCCTAGTATGAAATTAGAAGGTGTTTATTCTTTTCTTGATACATATTATACCGCTCTAACAACCTTAGCATTTATAGGTGAAGACGAAATTATTCCTTTAGAACATTTGAACCTCCCCTCCGTCGATGTAGTTAAAGCCCAACTTAGTGCCACATTACGTGAAGCTTTCGATTCATTTTGTATCACTTATAGCCACTTAGTTCAAATTAGATCTACCTCTAGGACAACTACTTCCGGCCAAACTAGTGCTAACCCCTTGTTAGCTAGAATTCATAATATTATGTCTCAAAGCCGCCCGTCTAGTTCGCAACAAAGCGAACTAGATGTTTATTTGGCGGAAATGTATGTTTGTGGTGATTGTTTGCAGGTTCAAGATGAAGAAGATGAGAACGCTCCACCCGAGGTTGATATTCTACTATGGTGGTCAAGGCGACAACAACAATACCCAATCCTAAGTACGATGGTGAAGGAGTTCTTAGCCGTCCCCGCATCAACGGTTGCCGTGGAACAAGCATTTAGCTCGGGTGGCTATATGTTGGATGAAAGAAGGTCCAACTTGTCACCGGCCAATTTGGAAGCACAAGTTATACTTAAAGATTGGAGAGATGCCGAAGATCGACGACAACAACCGGATTGGAGGCACATCTTCGACGACGAGGATGCGTACAACTCCGAAGCAAGCGCGGCATCTACTAATGCTTCCGATGGCCTAGGTGATGCGGATTTTGAGTCCGATTAAAGGTAAGTAAGGTAAGAGAACTACGTGGGCTTTGATTCACTTAATGAAAATTAAGGGATACGTAGGCAACTTAATTTTAAGGTAAAAAATTAAGTGCAAGCCCTTTTCAATAACCCCTCCCCTCCCCCCTTAAATTTTTTTTTAATTTGTTAGAATTTATTGGTTTATAGTTTTCATTTTCAAGCATTGTAATAATATTAATTCTTCAATTTTGTAATTTGTATAGCTTGTGTAGTTAAAAATATAATATACAATTTTGTAATTTGTATAATTTGAGTAGTTGTAACTTGTAACTTGTAAGTTTAAATTTGCAATCTTAATTTATAATATTCCTCATATATCTTATTATCTTTATGTTTATTTAAATTTGCAATCTTAATTTATAAAATTCCTCAAATATCTTTGTGTTTATTTAATTTGTTTTTGTACAAAGTAAAAATAATATACAATTTTTGTGTACAAACCAAATATTACTCAAATGAAATCAATACTTATAATTACAATTTTTGGAACAAAATAAATAGTATAATTGAAATTTAAAAAAAAAAAAAAAAAAAAAAAACGAAATAAACCGGCGGTTCGGAACCGGAACCGGCTGAACCGGCCCGGAACCGGAACCGCCGGTTACGGTTCAAAACCGGAACCGTCCACCCTCCTAGCCGGGCCGGTTCCGGTTCCAACTATCCCGGAACCGGAACCGGCGGTTCCGAACCGGAACCGGCCCGGAACCGGCCCGGGGCCAACACTAGATATGCTGCACACTTCTAAAGAAATAAGTCTAAGAGTTGGTATTTCTCCAATACTTAAAGGGATCTCTTCCAATTGCATCAAATGTTGGAGACAAAGATGCTCCAAAACTGGGAAATGGGAGCTGTCTGCATTCCAATATTTCAAATCAAGATAGGAGATTTTCAAGATTTTGAGGCGAAGGAACTGCCCCTCAACAGGGCTCCATTCTTTTCCTTTGACAGAACCTATCTCCAACTTTAGAACTTCAAGATGAGGCAGCGAACCGATCATCGTCAAATCTTCCCATTTCAGATAACAATTCCGTAAACTTAACTTGTTGAGCGAGAGAGGGAATGTGAACTTCTGCAGCAGAGCATCCCCTGTTTCTTTCAACCAGAATAAGAGCTTCAATGATTCTAGTTTGTGTAAACTCCCAAGATTGTGGACAAAGTAATTCAAAGCTGGCATATTAACATCTTGATAGTATAGGTGTAATTTCTTGACATTGGGGACTCTCTTACAAACCTCTTCGCTCAACCTCAAGTTCTCTACTTGTACAAGTGTCTGAAGATTTGACAAAATAAAGCCATCTGTTTTATGGTTTGGAGGATCAGGAAGAAGGATAAGATCAGCCTTAAAATGACGAAGCTTATACATCTCCCAAATTTCAAGTGGTGCAAGGACTTTGACATTGAACCTTTCGAGGATTATGGTCTGTAGATTCCACAGCAAGGATATTGAAGAAGGGATTTTGAAAATCAGGAAATCAATGGTAAGGTGAAAGTTGTTACCTATGCAAGAAAGGTACCTTGAGTTAAGAAACTGAAAGATAGATTCCCGAGGGTAGTGGCTAACAACATCCATTACTCTCAACAATCGGCATTGAAACAACTCAACATCCCCGTCGAAGATCAAAGAACGAGCCTGTGATGCCGGAATGTGCAGATCGTCTAACGATCGAGGGTGATGATTCACTCGAATTTCACCATGAAACACAATGCGGCGCTCCCCATCGATGCCATGTGGTATGTCACGTGGCCTCGTGACACAAAGGAACTTCTCTTTCTTACCTATCCTTATGCATAAGTCTCTGTTGACTTTTGTGGCAATTTCCCCATCCCACATCGGTGATGGAAGGAAATTGGCCTTGGGCCAATATTATAAATAGGGCCCTCCTCTCCCTTTGTAAATTATCCCAAAACTAAACATAATACTTGTATTGACGAGTATAAGTTATATTCTCTTCTTTCTCCATTAGTAAAATATTTTGGTAGTGTCCGAGGACGTAGGCATAATTTGTGCCGAACCTCGTTAAATTCTGGTGTTCTTTATTTCCTTCATTTATATTCCTCAATTTATGTTTATTGTTTTATTATCGCTTCCGCAACAATTGGTATCAAGAGCTAGGATTATTCTGAGTATGCTCTGTGGTTGCAGTGTTTACTGATCCTCCACATCAGAAAAGATTTCCTTGTTTTTTTTATCTTGGGTTATTGAGGGATATATTTTTTTGTTACCAAAAAATGGAGGAAAGCTCAAGCTCAAAGGGATTATCTTCGATTTTTTCGAGGACCGCTATTACAAGTACGAAGATAGCGGTGGAGACCTTTGATGGCACTGGGCATTTTGGTATGTGGCAAAGTGAAGTTCAAGATACGCTATTCCAGCAAGGTCTTGATATTGCCATTGAAGAAAAGAAGCCAGAAGACATGGAGGAGAAAGAATGGAAGACGATCAATCGGTTAGCATGTGGTACAATCCGGTCGTGCCTATCAAGGGAACAGAAGTATGCATTTTGCAAAGAGACTTCTGCCTATAAGTTATGGACTGGGCTCGAGGAGAAGTTTTTGAAGAAGAATAGTCAGAATAAACTTCACCTGAAGAAAAGACTATTCCGATTCACTTACGTATCGGGTGCCACGATGAATGATCATATCACCAGTTTTAATCAGCTGGTCACCGATTTGATGAATATGGATGAGGTGTTCAAAGATGAAGACCTCGCATTGATGTTGTTGGGATCACTTCCCGATGAATTTGAGAATCTTGAAACTACTCTACTGCACGGGAAGGCTGAAGTGTCTCTAAAAGAAGTGTGCTCTGCCTTGTATAGCTACGAGCTAAGAAAAAAAGATAAGCAAGGAAGCACAAAGGGAGATGCTGAAGTGTTGGCAGTAAGAGGATGTTCACAGAAGAAAATTAAAAACTTGTCCAGACCAGGCAAAGACGAATGCGCCTTTTGTCGAGAAAAAGGGCATTGGAAGAAAGATTGTCCCAAGTTGAAAAATAGAGACAAAGGAAAGGCCGTAGCAGAGTCTAATGTGGCTAAGTGTGATGATGAAGATTCTGATTTCTCACTTGCTTCATCATCATCTACCGCTTCTGAAGTATGGATGTTGGATTCAGCCTGTAGCTATCACATGTGTCCTCATCGCGGTTGGTTTAGCGATATGGAGGAATTAAAAGGAGGAGTTATCTACACGGCGGATAATACCCCACTCACCACATTTGGGATTGGTTTCATTCGTCTCCGTAATGAGGATGGATCAATCATTACCTTAACAGGTGTGCGGTACGTGCCGGACTTGATGAAGAATCTTATTTCTGTTGGAACCTTGGAATCAAAAGGGTTCGAAATAAGAAGCAAAGATGGAGTAATGAAAGTCATATCTGGTGTACGCGTGGTGATGAAGGGTGTCCGAAAGAACAACAACCTCTACCACTACTCTGGCAGAACTGTAGTGGGTGAAGCTGCAGTGGCCTCCACCGACGATCAAGTATCAGAAGCAATGAGGCTATGGCATATGCGCTTGGGTCACGCTGGTGAAAAATCCTTGAATCTGCTTGTAAAGCAAGGATTATTGAAGGGACTTCGGACTTGCAAATTGGAGTTCTGTGAACATTGTGTGAAGGGAAAGAAGACAAGAGTGAAGTTTGGAACAGCAATCCATAACACAGAAGGTATCTTGGATTATGTTCACTCTGATGTGTGGGGTCCCTCAAAGACGAGTTCTTTAGGAGGGAAACACTATTATGTCACTTTTGTTGATGACTTCTCACGTCGAGTCTGGGTGTATACGATGAAGACAAAGGATGAAGTGTTGGGAGTTTTCCTCACTTGGAAGAAGATGGTGGAAACTCAGACAGGCAGAAGGATCAAACGTCTCCGAACGGATAATAGCGGAGAGTACAAAAGTGATCCTTTCATGAAGGTCTGTCAAGACGAAGGAATTTTGAGGCACTTCACTGTCAGGAATACACCACAGCAGAATGGAGTGGCAGAAAGGATGAATCGAACACTACTGGAAAGAGTTCGCTGTATGTTGTCCAATGCTGGGTTGGGCAGACAGTTTTGGGCTGAGGCTGTTACATACGCAAGCCATCTCATCAATCGTTTGCCATCAACTGCTCTGAATGGGAAAACACCTTTGGAGGTGTGGTTCGGGAAGCCTGCTATGGATTATGACTCTTTACATGTGTTTGGTTCCACTGCATACTACCATGTAAAGGAGTCGAAGTTGGATCCGAGAGCAAAGAAAGCTTTGTTCATGGGGATCACCTCTGGAGTAAAAGGCTATCGTCTATGGTGTCCAGAGTCGAAGAAAATAATCTTTAGCAGAGACGTCACCTTTGATGAATCTACCATGTTGAGAAAGGTGGACGTGGAGCAAGTTGATGAGACTCCTAAGAAGGTGGAGTTTGAAAGAATTATTGTCCCAGAAGATGACAAAGTTGTCAATGATTCTCCTATGGTAGAAGGAGAAGAAATAGTAGTTGAGGATCAAGAGCTTCATCAGCAACATGAGTCAATTGCATTGCACAGACCAAGAAGAACCATTAGGAAGCCTGCTCGCTTTGATGATATGGTTGCGTGTGCATCTTTGATTGTAGCTGGTGATGTTCCTACAACTTACAATGAAGCCGTCACTTGTTGTGACGACAATCAAGTCCAAGTCGAAGCAGTGATGGGACTTGATAAACGTTTTGAAAAATTGAAGGTAGCGCCTTGGGTGCATTTGGAGGTACTACCAATATTGCAGGAGAAAAGAGATTGTTTGGTTGGATTTGAGAAATTGCCAAGGTGGAGATTTGTTGACTTTTGTGGCAATTTCCCCATCCCACATCGGTGATGGAAGGAAATTGGCCTTAGGCCAATATTATAAATAGGGCCCTCCTCTCCCTTTGTAAATCATCCCACAACTAAACATAATACTTGTATTGACGAGTATAAGTTGTATTCTCTTCTTTCTCCATTAGTAAAATATTTTGGTAGTGTCCGAGGACGTAGGCATAATTTGTGCCGAACCTCGTTAAATTCTGGTGTTCTTTATTTCCTTCATTTATATTCCTCAATTTATGTTTATTGTTTTATTATCGCTTCCGCAACAGTCTCTTACAAGATCATGAACCCTGCATGTTCTAATTCTTCCATTCCTGCCCCACTCCTCAACAAATACGAGGTTTCTGTCAACAAGATCCTTTAAGTGATCCATTGCCGTCTCTTCCAAGACCTGGGTTTCATTAGGTTTTAGAAATCCTTCTGCAACCCACAGTTTGATTAGTCGGGAGACACTGATAATATGGTTTTCTGAGAAAATCCCCATATAGAGAAAACATGGTTTTAGATGGAGTGGCAAATGAGTGTAACTCAAAGATATTATATTGAAGCAATGTTCATCCTCTCCTGAATTCAAGGTTGAGTTTACGTCTTTTGCTACCTTCTCCCAATGTTCTCTTCTCCTATCTTTCCCAAGAAGACCCCCCATTACCACAATTGACAAAGGCAGTCCTCCACATTTATCAACAATCTTTCTTCCAATATCTTCCAACTCAAGAGGGCAACATTCCTGCCCAAATCCCTTTTCACAAAATAGGCTCCAACTCCTTTCGAGAAAATTGCATGAATAAGCTTTGACTACAAAATGTGGACTCCTCAAAGTTAGGGTTTCCAATTGTGGACACCTCTAACATAACCGTCTTTATTAAAGACGGTTTTAACATTAAATATCAATAAACCGTCTTTATTAAAGACAGTTTAAACTTTAAATATAGATAACCGTCTATACTAAAGATGGTTTGTATAAATCATATTAATTAATTCTTATTTAATTAGCATAAAAATTAAAAACTACATAAATTTTGAAAAATAAAAAAAAACTATAATAGCCGTCTACAACATTGACGGCTACTAAAAATCGAATTATGAAAGAAAATAAAAATTAAAATCGTCTATATTAAAAACAGCTTGTACAAATTAAAACCGTCTATATTAAAGCCGGCTACAAAAAAATCAAAATAAAAAAATATTAAAGACAGGACATAAATTTTGAAAATAATTAAACATATAATATCAAAATTGAACATACCCATTTTACATGAAAGAACCCGCGGTAGAGTAAAATAGCAACGGCGCTGTTGGCGGCGGATATGGCAGCAGACTCCGTTCGCGATAGGCGAAGCGATGGACGGTGGGGGTCGGCAGTAAATAGGTGGCGATTGGCGATGACTGGGTGGCGGTCGGCGGTGGCTTGGTAGTGATCGGCGGTGGTTGGGTGGTGGCCGGCGGTGGAAATTTTGGTTTGAAGATCACGATCGATTAAATTTAAATTTGTAGGGTAAATGATTCAATCCTCTTTAAAGCCATCTATATATATATATATATATATATAAAAAAATATATATATATATATTAATAATAAAATTGTTAATTAAAATTGTATTTACGAATTTATTAAAATCGTCTATTTTAAACCGTCTACAATAAAGACGGTTTATATATTTGTTTTTTTATTTTAAATCAATGTAAATAATAAACCGTCTTTAACAAAGACGGTTATACTAAATGCTTCCACATCCCTAAGATTTGTATTTTTTGAGTCTACATTTTAAAATTTTGTTTTAGGCTCGGAAATCACCCCAACTCCTTTCCCGATCAAGAAACTTCTTAGCAAGGCATAAAGAGCCGAGATGAATAGCCATGTTAGACAGTCTCGTGGTTACAATAACTCGACTCCTATCATCGCTTTTAGGCATAAATAATTTTATCTGATCCCATACTTCTAAACTCCACATATCATCTAGTACAATCAGATATCTCCTCCCAAATAAGCTTTTGTGTAGCTTTTCACCTAATTGATCTTCACTAGTCTCTCTCCCACTTTCACCAAGGCAGGACAAAAGCTTTAACAAGATTTTCCCAACATGATATTCTTGAGATATCGTAACCCAAGCACGGACATCAAAGTGTTTGACAATGAGTAAGTTTTCATACACATTTCTTGCTTGTGTTGTCTTACCTATCCCACCCATGCCCACTATGGTGATGATTTACCGATTAGATCGTTGTCGAGTGAGCCAATCCATGAGTTGAATAGCCTCATCATCATCATAGCCTACCACATAATTATTTGTTGATGAAGCCGCAGGCTCCGAATATGTAGGCAGCGGATCCTTGGGTCCCATTTTGCCTTTAAACATTATAGCTTTTTCCACGATTAAATCCATCTGTTCTATCACTCTGGGTAGATGGAGCATAAAACAGAAACTTGATTCTCCAGCATGGATCTGATCGACTATGTGGGATTCAATAGCGTCTTCAGCCTCCTGAGCTGCCGATGCAATCTCTCTCTCCAACTCCTCTGCTTCTCTGCTAGTACCTCCATTTGAACAGCGTTCGAGAAAATCTTGAAAGAAACAGACCTTTCTACACAGAGATTCAATCTGTTTCTTGTCTAGAGTAGTCGAAAGGCGGGGATGATTCTGAAACTGCACCAAAACATGCATAAGCGAGTTGACCGCTGCATAGGCCGCCATACTCTCTTTCTTTGTAGATCCAGCAATAGATTCTTTTAGTGCTGTTGTTGAAGTGAGAAAAGTAGTTTTTTGTTTGCTGATAAGATTTTTGTGATATTATTTTATGTTGAGTTGCGTAGAAAAAATGTACTCGCTGATGGTTCTCTCTTTCAAAATTTATAATAAAGCTACCCCACCACACCACGTCTACCCAATATTTATTTCATGTCTGCTGCTAGTTTATCATGAAGTTGACTACGCAAAACACTATTAAACAAATAACAAAGAGATATGTTGATGTTAAAATTATAATCTCTCTGCCTCCTGTTTGAATTATTTTAATTTGACCGACCACAAAAATTGGCATTCTTAGAAAAGTAAAACTAGTGAAGTGAGAGAGAATATTTTAGAAATGAGGGTCATTCCAATATTGTGATTGGAAGTCAAGAACAAAGTAGTCGCCATGTAATTTCAAACTCTTTAATTTTTAAAATTTACTCAATTGTGCCCATTAACTCACGAAGTTTAAATAACAGTAATTTAAATCCAATTAATATAATGCAATCTAATACAATGCATCTTTTTAATTGGATTTAGATTATCCTAAAATATTTCTTACATTACTTAGTTTATAAATCTGAATTTGTTCCTTAAAATTCAATTCAGTCCAAATACTTATTGTTATAAAATAAAAATCTAACGTAGATTTATATATTTAATAAAATAAATTATTTTTTATTTTAGAGAACGAATCGTGATGTTTTAAAATTTAGGGGGCGTTTGGTTGGTAGGTATCATGAAATGATTCCGAAACCCACTGTTTGATTAGAAGGTATGAGAATGAAAAAATGGGAATGATCCCCAAATAATTGGGAATCACCAAAACCCTCCAAAATAGTGGGTTTCATTTTCATTCTCATATATCATTACCAAAATTATTTATTTCATATTATTTTATAATTATTTTCTTATTTATTTATTTTTATAATATTAATCTAAAATATTTTGATAATTATATTATTTTATAATATTATATATTATTCTTTTTAATATATTAATATAATAATATTATTATATTAATTATTTATTTTTATCTTAATTTTATATTCTATAAAATAAATAAGAATATAAATATATTATTTATTTATTTTAATATGATTACATTTTCTTAATTTTTAATTATTAAATTAATCATTTATTTCTTATTTTTTAATTCATTTTATTTATAATTATTTTCTGATTTATTTACTTTTCTTTTTTTAAATATTTTTGGTAATTATATTATTTATAATATTATATGTTATTATAATTATATATTATTCTTTTTAATATATTATTATAATAATAATAATGTTATTATTATAAAATAAATAAGAAGATAAATAGATTATTTATTTGTTTTAATATGATTTTATTTTGTTATTTGTATAATAATTTAATTATATTATAAACCTATAAACTTAAAAAATAAATCATCAGAATTGAAAAATGATTCTAAAACTCATCTAGTAAACCAAACATCATAATTGAGAATGATTCCCAAAAATCAAACTCATACCCATTCCCTCTACTATCAAACTCATACTCATAGTGATTCCTGACAGTTAAACCAAACGCCTCCTTATTATTTAAAATTATATTAAAGTAAATACTCCCTCCGTCTCGGTTTGTTAGGCTCTTTTCTTTTTGGCTCGCAAATTAAGAGTTGTGAGTGTAGAATGAGGAGTTGTGAGTGTAGAATGAGTTAGTGGAATGAATATTTTATTGTTGAGTGTGAAAAGGTTGCCATTTTTGGAAAGACATCAATTTAATTGGGACGTCCGCTTTGATAAAAGGGCCTATTGTGCTGGAACGAATGGAGTAATATTTGAAAGCCAATCTTTTTTAAAGAGGTTTATTTGGTTATTGAAGGTTTAGAAAAATGTGGCCATGGAATGATGTTTAGAACTTTATTAAATAAACCTCATATTATTTTGTATGGTTAGATTTTTACACTGAAGAATCGAAAGAGTCACATTTTAAATAAAAGAATTTAGAGATTCGTCACACAAAATTACAAAGTAAACTTTCCTTGATATGGTTATGAATCCGATCACTAGTCTCCGTCCTTCCTTGAATGGTAGTCCAAAAAATGTTTCATGACAAAGGGATCTTCAAAAACATTTATAGCAATAGTCTTACCAATAATGGAGATGATGTGTGCAGACTGTATTGTAGCTTTTCCAGCTGTAAGCGGTCTTTATGGCATGGAATATATATAAGATCAAAGTTCCTCTTTGGCCTCATATCTATTCAACTGTAAACCACTAATAAAAAGAACTCCAAAATCTGGGATAGCTCTTAAAAGTGTAGATTTGACAACGAAGATTAGTGCTAGTCAAGCCCTCTTCTTGCAATATTCTGGAGAAGCTCTCCCTCTCCCTTTCATCCCAAAACTCAATCCCAAATTGAAGCCCTTCATTCCCAAGCTCCTCTTGTTCCACCAATATTCTCATTGCTGCAACGCCCAATGCCACGCTACACACATACAAATTAATTCTTCTAAGTGTAGCTACTTCTCCGATACCCGAAGGAATCTCATTCAATTCGGACAAACCTTCGAGACTAAGGTCTTCTAGGATCGGGAAATGGCAGCTGTCTGCATTCCAGTTAACCAGTTCATCACAAAACACAATTTCCAAACATTTTAGCCGAAGAAACTCCCCCTCAACAGGGCTCCACTCCGATCCAAACACAGAATGCAGTTTCAGAACTTCAAGATTGGGCAACAAACCAATCATTCTCAAATCCTCCTGTTGGGTATGTCAAACCCAAAGTCCCACATTGGAGAAACAAGGAAAGAGTTCCTTGTATATAAGAGTCCACATAACTCCCATTAGTATGAAGCCTTTTGGGGTGATACCCAAAAACAAAACCGTGAGGGCTTGTGATGCCCAAAGCGGACAATATCATACTAATGTCGGAGTGTACGGTCCCAACAAGTGGCGCCGTCTGTGGGAATGAGGAACCCACGAATGCCCAGGATCGGGCAAAGTTGGGGGGACCGAAGTGGTGGTGGACTCTAGTGTGTTAAAAACCGAGCTTGGAGCACTCGGGTGTGGTTGTGGGAAGCCCCTCTTTGTGAATACCGATGCGAAAGAGAGTAGCACGGGTTAGATATCGATGCGATAAGATCGATTGATGGAAGGCCATGGGTATATGGTCCTTCGACAAGAAGCCACGAGAATGTGGTCCATTTGGTTTGAGGGGAGGATTGTTGGGTATGTCAAACCCAAAGTCCCACATTGGAGAAACAAGGAAAGAGTTCCTTGTATATAAGAGTCCACATAACTCCCATTAGTATGAGGCCTTTTGGGGTGATACCCAAAAACAAAACCGTGAGGGCTTGTGATGCCCAAAGCGGACAATATCATACTAATGTCGGAGTGTACGGTCCCAACAAGTCATACACCACCGGTCCCACTCCTTCGTGGGCCCGTCTCCCCGATTCACCCTCTCCAAATCACTCCCCAACTTCGATCAAGATGAGGGCGACGAGCTCTGCTATTCTTCATCTGACGATACTGGGGGTAACGATGCGAGAGACGGTGATGGGTGCCTCTGCGATGATGGTGGTGGGGCGGCGGAGAATGGCGGGGGTGAGGCGGTGGAGAAGGTGGGGCCGGGGGATTTTGAGATTATGAGGGTGATTGGGAAGGGCGCTTTCGGGAAAGTGTTTCAGGTGAGGATGAAGGGGAAAGGTGGCGGCGGAGATGGGATTTTCGCCATGAAAGTGATGAGGAAGGACACCATAATCAAGAACAATCATGTTGATTACATGAGGGCTGAGAGGGATATTCTCACCAAAACTACTCATCCTTTCATCGTGCAACTGCGCTATTCGTTTCAGACCAAGTCTAAACTGTATTTGATTCTGGATTTTATAAATGGAGGCCATCTCTTTTATCATCTCTACGGGCAAGGGATTTTCAGTGAGGAGCAGGCAAGGATATATACTGCTGAGATTGTATCTGCTGTTTCAAATCTTCACAAGAATGGGATTGTGCATCGAGATCTGAAGCCTGAAAACATTCTCATGGATGTTGATGGACATGTTATGGTAACTGATTTTGGACTGGCCAAGGACATCGATGAATCGAGCCGATCGAACTCGCTATGCGGGACGACTGAGTACATGGCTCCGGAGATCCTACAATCCAAGGGCCATAACAAGAATGCAGATTGGTGGAGCATTGGAATCCTTTTGTATGAGATGCTAACTGGCCAGCCGCCATTCACGCATCCAAACAGGAAGAAGCTCCAGGAGAAGATCATCAATGAGAAACTGAAGCTCCCACCGCGCTTGACTTGTTGGGACCGTACACTCCGACATTAGTATGATATTGTCCGCTTTGGGCATCACAAGCCCTCACGGTTTTGTTTTTGGGTATCACCCCAAAAGGCCTCATACTAATGGGAGTTATGTGGACTCTTATATACAAGGAACTCTTTCCTTGTTTCTCCAATGTGGGACTTTGGGTTTGACATACCCAACACCTCCCAATGCAGACAACAGTTTATCAAGCACAATTCTTGGAGAGAACTCGGGAAGGTAAGATTCATCGCGAAATCCCGCCAGTTTAGCCCATTCAAAAAATGGCAATTTAGCGACTCCAGTTTATGGAAGCGGCTAAGATTGTGCTGAAAGTAGTCCAAGTTGGGGCTGAATAGCGCCTCACCATCGTAACGCATTTCCAGTTTCTTGACGTTTGGGATCCTCTTGCAAACCTCTTCACTCATCCTAAAATTCCCTACTTCCACAAGTGTTTGTAGATTTAACAAGGCTACGCCATCTTGTAAGCCTACTCGGTCATGTCTCGAGGGAGGTTCAGGAAGAGAAATGAGGTCGAACTCCATATGCCTAAGTTGCGTCATCTCCCAAACTTCAGACGGCGCGATGATCCTCACATCTCTTCCTGTAAAAATCAATGTTTGCAAATTCCAGAGCAAAGATATTGATGGAGGCAAACAGAGAGACGGATGACGATCAAAGAGAATGTAAAAATCATGGTCTCGCCAACTCAGTTTACGCGAAAGGTAAAGGTAACGTAAGTTTACTTGTTGAAACTTGGCTTCTAGACAACCAACATCAGAGCTATCGATCCATTCAACCAGTATCTTCTGCCCCAGTTTGCATATCATAGAGCTCCTAAGACGAGCTGATTTCAGAGCATAAAAGTCTCCATAAATCGCAACACGGCTGGGGCATGGATGAAGCTTCAACACTCGAAGGAACTTCTCTCTCTCAGCCACCCTTAAGGAAAGTTCTCTCACAAGATCATGAACGTTGCAAGTCTTGATTCTTCCATTCCAGCTCCATTTACGAACTAAAATGAGATTTCTGTCCACCAAGTCTTTTAACTGACACTCTGCAGTTTCTTCCAAGGTTTGGATCCTATCTGGTTTGATGAATCCTTCTGCAACCCAAAGCCTGGTAAGTGTGGAAGCATCAATCTCTGTGTCTTCCAGAAAAACCCCAGTATAAAGAAAACATGGTTTTAGATAAGGTGGCAAGTGGTTGTAACTCAAATGCAATAGATCCAAGCACTGTTCATCTCCTGATGTTAAAATTGAGTTTATATCATCAGCAATGCGCTTCCAATACTCCACTCTCCTGGATGATCTTCTAAGATGCCCTCCAATCACAACAATTGACAAAGGAAGTCCTCTACATAGTCTAACAATCTTCTTTCCAATTCTCACTAGCTCAAGAGGGCAGTCTTCATCTTCTCCAAATGCCTTTTGACAGAACAACTTCCAACAACTATCCTCATCTAGAAACTCCATCACATAAGAGGAATGGCAATCCATGTTTGATAGCCTAGTGGTTATAACAATACTACTCCTGCTACCATTATCTGGAAAGAAAAACTTTATCTCATCCCATACTTTGGTACTCCATATATCATCAAAAACAATCAAATATCTACTGCCTGATAGTTGCTTGTACAACTTCTCTCCTAATGCGTCAACAGTTTCCCCACTGTTTTTTTCTTTACAACAAAGAAGCTCTAAGAGAATTTCTCTCAAATCATATTCTTGAGATATGGTAGCCCAGAAACGAAAATCAAAATGTTCCTTGATAAAGGGATCTTCAAAAACATTTCTAGCGAGAGTAGTCTTACCAATGCCGCCCATACCGGCAATGGAGATGATCTGCAGACTCGGTTGTTGTGCAGTAAGCACATCCAAAATTTGAACCAGGTAGCTGTCAAATCCCACCACAGTAGCTTTTCCAGTGGTTGGAGGTCTTGATGAAGCAGCTGGCATGGAATACATGGGCTGCTCATCTTCAGATTTGCGTTCCTCTTTGGCCTCTGCAATCTTTTCCTTGATGGAATCCATATCTTCTATGATTTTCTGTAGATCAAGCAAAAAGGTAGGACTTTTGTATGTGCATCCAGCAAGTAAAGCTTTAATAACCTTCTTCTTGATGCTTTTTCTAAAACCTTTTTTGGCATGATGGATGGTGGATCCGGACTGAATCTGATCGACCACTTGAGATTCGATCACATCTTCAGCGACATGAGCTGCAGAAGCAATTTGGCTCTCCAAATCTCCATGGGAGCTATGACCCTCCACAAAATCTAGCAAGAAACTGACATTTTCGAGAAGAGATTGGAATTGTTTCCTATCAAAGGAGAAGGAGTGGAGAGGATGATTCTGGATCTGATCCATGAGATTCATGAGGGTAACTAGAGCTGCATAAGCTGCCATTTCTGACTTCGAATCTTTCTTTCAGGTTTCAAGAAAAATGTTGAAGCTGGTTTTGGATTATTTCACTGTTGAAGAAGATCTTATGTCATAAAGTTAACTTTATCAATTCAAGTCTCCAAAATCAAAGCTTGTTTGTTTTCTTTCTTTCTTTCTTTCTTTTTTTTTAAGTTAAAGACGCGTTAATGTTGTATTTTTGACCAAAATATACCCATCTGTAGTAGAATCGTAGAAGTCAACAAAAATTATGAAAACACGGAAAACAATAGTTTGTGTTTTACAAACACAAGAGCTGAACATATTTTAAACCAACAAAGGTCATTAAGGTTACTGCAATGGGCATAAATTTTGTAGGTTTGAAGTGAAAGAATTGGGTTTTTATTATTGCACAGTAAGTTCTAAAATGTTGAATTGTAGATTGCCAAAAATTCAGGAATCTGACTTTTAAAACAAGAAGACAAGAGGCTGGATTTTTTATCAAATTTGGTGGGGACCACAAATAAAGGTGTGGCCACCACATCCATACTTTATTATTTGACTATTTTTTATTTAAATAAATTTGAATCGATATATATAATACTTTTTATGTATTAAATATGGGATGGATATAGTTTATCCAATAATGCGTATTTATATATATATACATATATAAACCATATAAATGAATATATATTTTTAACATTATAAATGAATATTGTATTTAGTATGTTTTTTATCATGAAGATGCAATATTATGTCATATAATTTATAAATTTTCGTAATTGCTTTACATTAGATTTTTGAAAAATTATTATGTAATTTAATGTTATAAATAAAAAATTATTTAATTTAATAAATAAATATACATATATTAAAATAATATTATATACACGAATGAATTTATGTGAGTTCATGTTAAAGTTGTGTTGTAAGTTTATTGTTGTAGGATTCTAACTTTAGCGATAATATAGTGGTGTTAAAATTCAAATTGTGGATTTAGGATTGCAAGTACCCTTATTAATCCTCCAAGTATGCTCTCATAGGAGTAAATATCCTATATAATTATTTAGATTAATTAAATATTTTAATTTTTAAAATTAACTAATTTAATTTTTAAATTTACTGTTATAACCTCATTAGAAATGTAAATATTTACAATTCCTTAAAATAAAAAATAAAATATTAAATATTTAATAATGAAACCTAGAGTTAGAAGTAAACCATAACAAAGTAAATATACTAAACAATGTCTTTTTTGTTATAAATATATTTATTTGGTGGACATTACTTAAGATATACTCTAGAGATATATGCATATTTTTCTAGATTTCTATAGATGATATGATTTCACCCTTATATATAGGACATGATATTGTAATTCTCTCTACACATCAATCATTAATAATATTCTATATTTTCCTCTCCATCTTGTTCTCTCTATTATTTTCTCTCTATTATTGTTTATCTGCGATATACGAATGATTCGATTCACAACACGTTATCAGCACGAAGCTCTAATCAACTGAGAAGTTTTGGCGTGTATGCCCTAGGGAAGAATCGTGTCTTCCCTGCAAGGTAGTTACTTTAAACCCTAATTATTTGGAGGATTTAATTTCTAACAAGTGGTTTAAGAGCCACTCTATTGATGATTCTCTGAGATATGATGATTTAGAAAGAATTCGGTTTACATTTACTTGCGTGAATTTATTTCTGAAATCAAGAAAATTGGTTTCGTTCCTTTCATGACTTTCTTGCCGTGAATATTGTTTTATGGCTTCAGCACAATTTTGATTATAATGGCGGCGGTTAAATTATTTAAGAATTATGAGGCTTATGATTTTATAATTTCAATTATGTAATTGTTTCGCTGCGGTTTTACATACTTTGGTTATTTGATTGATGGGCAATTGAACAAAATTGTTTAAATTGTGTGTGGCATTCAAGAATCAGGATTACGACTTCTGTAGCATTCAGTTAATTGTGTGGCCTTCAATTAAGATTATTATGAATTTTAATGTTTATTATGTCGTGTATGCCTTTTGCCATGCGTAATCAAGATTGGGTTCACAATTATTGCTTGAGTTTTGGTTTTGCGAATTATTTAAAACTTTAATTTCATGATAATTTGGAATTCAAAGTTTGCTTCAAAATTTGGTTTAATATTGGAGTTACGCTTTTGGTAAGTGAAATCAATTCGGAAAATAAAATCTCTTTAAAAGTTAAGGTTATTGAAAAATATTTGGTTGAGATA
>JAPKLW010001424.1:29878-96703 GCA_026898455.1 Plectranthus barbatus | reverse complement strand
AGATATAATATCTCTATTTAGATATTTATGATTTTCAAATAACAATTTTTGAGATATTAGATTTTATAATCTTTATCCATTCAGTTTTTTGGGATTTACATGTTATTTAATTTATAACATGACTAAGGTGTTTAAATTTATTTGTGTTGTGAATCGAATCCTTCAATATCGGATATAAGCAATAATAAAGAGAAAATAATAGAGAGAACAAGATGGGGGAGGAAATAGAGAATATTATTAATAATTGATGTCTAGAAAATTACAATATCATGTCCTATATATAAGGGTGAAATCATATCATCTATAGGAATCTCGAAAGATATGTACAAATATATGATATATATCTCTAAAGTATATCTTAAGTAATGTCCACCAAATAAATATATTTACAACACTCCCCTTTGGACATTACTTCGTTATGTTCATGCATCGTTAAAAACCTCGCTGAAAACCCTATGGGATAAAACAGTCGAGGAAAAGAGTACATGACATACGTTTATTCATGTGTTGCACTAGATGCCTCATTAAAAACCTTAACTAAGAAAACCCAATGGGAAAAACTTAGCAAGGGAAAAAGAGTACATCTATTTAGCCTTCTGGGCATAATGTAAACCTTCAAGGTTTAATTTTCAAAATGTCGCTCCCCCTCAAAACAATGATATTCAAAATCTTCATGATTAGTTTGAGTTTATCACTTCACTCAACATAATAATCTTAAAATTATAAATGATTCAATATTATCCACATATGTACGAAGTGACTTTGTGAATAAAATCTTCAGGATTATCACAAGATCAAACATTCGGAAAAACAATCATTCTTGGGGAGTTGATGTGGGTAAATGAGTACAAGTAATAAACCTCATTAAATTATCTAGTGTACCCACTAATCATTTATGCAACACAAGTTTATTATCCGCACATTGGCGGATGAAGAATATTTCAGGTATTATAATATCATACGATATTCCAATGTATGCAAAAGAATATTAATCATACACCTTTTGTAGCTCTAAAAAGAAAATATCATCTATGAGTGATTTAGAAATGTATTCAAAGTGATAAGAAATATCAATACCACAATAGAGAGCAAAATAAGGAGTACGAGATCTATAATTATCAAGATCAAATAAATATTCATTTATTCACTTAGACCACCAATGTCATACTTGGTTTCTTATAGATATACCAAGATTTGTATACCTTGAAGATAACAAGTAATGTGTTTATTTCAATGTCTCTTAGTAAAAGAAGCACCAAGTCTTGCTAGCAAGATATTTTTGAATATTGTATCAGGCCTGATAATATATTGTACAAAAGACACTTAAATTGAGAACTTCTGGTCCAAAAATATCATGTTATCTTCTTTAAGTCTAAATGAGACGTTATCCACTTCTGGGGATCAAATGACATTGGTGTTCTAAATAAATGTAATAAATCTCTCTAGAACTCTTATCATACATCGACTAGTGTTAGAAATAATAATAACTCTTTCAGGAGATTGTCAATCTGTAGGTCGACATAATGTTTGGTATTATCCAAGTCTTTTTATTTAATACTCCGTCTTTAGGCATGAATTAATTTTCAAGTTAATATATTCCTTCTTCAAGAGGAATTTATACAGTGATCTCGTCACTATATATGTTGCGATCTATTTTCTATAAAATCCATCGGGGATTTAATATAAATATTATCGTACAATGACTCATATCAATATGTAGTCATGAAATTTAGTAACTGCACATATAAATTTATATTTTCTGCCATAAAAATCAAGTAGCGGAACATTATGCCATTCAAATAGGAGAGTAATATATATAAAATCAAGTATGGGTCTCTGCGAAAACCCTTGAGATTTTAATCTCGCTTTATATTTCACCACCACATAGTAATCATTATATCCTGTAGGGATAATATTCATGAGCGAGTTAATCTCTATTCCAATTGCTCATTTTTACATTTTTGGCTAATCATAATGCTTCTAGCATTTAAGCTCTGGATCCAGATTGGAGCAATTTTGTGGAATAAGTATGTTGTCGACAACTATAAAGTTTATATTCTTCTCCTTTACTCATAGTATTCATGGCATTATTTGATTATTATCATTTCCCATATTATTTTAATGTATTTGTTCCGCAATCCCAATAATTTTATTATTTGGTGCACGTGCTAATGTGTTGGGATTCATGTCTTCAGGACAATCCTCTTCGAGAGGTCAAATATACCTCTTCAGGGGTCATTGGAGTGTTATTTATATATTTGATTTTATTGACCGCGGATTTTTAATTTATGCACAAATAGCTATCTCATACTTCTGGTATGAAGTCTCTAATACTTCTGGTATTAAGGAGTTTCATTCATTTGATCCATTAGGGTCTTTAATTATTTATGGCATAAGTTCAATCACTCCACTATATATAATAGATGCATTTATAAATGCATATGGCAGATTACTTGCTAAACATTGCAATTTTTGATTCATTCATGTGTGGCTTTAACTATGAAGATCTTTTTATTCTTTTACATTTTTCGGCATTCCATTATCTTTGGGCTTATATCTCCCCCTAATGCCGATAAATGATCTTCTTTATATTTACAGTCAACGTACTCTATAATAGGCTACTAAGGTTTATTTATAGACGAAGATTTTTGTACAACGTATATTTTTATATTACGTTGAGAGCCCTTATAGGTGTACTTTGGTGGTGATATGCAAATATAGACTGTAATAAAATGATTCGCAGATGGGAAATGATTATTTATTTACCACACTATTTTATGGGGGATAGTCACAATATGCAGTTGGTCGGATTTAAAGGAATAATGACCATGAAATTTGAAAACGACCCTAATATTTGATAAATTGGTCCAAATATATCTTCTAAAAAATAATTTTTTTATTTGTATGTGATATCACATTATGATAATCCGACACATTATAGTAATATGCCCAATAAGACCCTAGTACTCATGCCATAAGATTAAAAATTATGGGTCATTAAATTTTATTTTCATCGCAACATGATAATTAAGTTGAATAAATGCATAAAAAATATTCAAGTAAATAAAACTCAATAATTTCATTGTGCATAGATAATTAAAAGAAGTTCTTAATAAGTTCATAAACGAAAATCAAAATAACAATAAAAAGGGAATGCAAAATATAAGAAATCCTAAAGATTTTTAAAGGAATTTAAAAGTTCAATTTGTTTGGATCTTCATCTAGAACAAGCTCATCTTTCAATAAGTCATCATCATCATCTTCATCATGATTGATAACCAAGTTTGCTTCAGGCAAATCTTGGGTATTTTTGCCCTTCTTTTCTTTTACCATTCTTTGATATACTTCCACTAAGTGCAAAGGAGTACGGCATATGCGATACCAATGCCCATCACATCCACACCTATAACAAACTTTCTTGTCAGTTGCTTGTTGAGATGAATTTGCCTTTTGTATGTGTGGTTTATTGTCATTCCTTCTTCCATGACCTTGAGATCTATTGTTGTATCCATGATCTCGATCATCCCATTGTGACTAGTATCTTCTACCATGAATGTATCCTCGACCTCGACCTCGTCCTCCATTGTATTGTTGGGCAATAGCATGTGCTTCGGGCACAACTTATGAACCAACAGGTCTTGCATTATGGTTTTTCCATAAGAAGTTGGTTGTGTTTTTCTGCAACTAGTAAAGCAGATATAAGTTCAGAATGCTTACCATAATTTTTTAGCTCGGTACTGCTGCTGGAGTACGAGATTACTAGCATGAAATGTTGATAGTGTTTTTTCTATCATTTCAGTCTCTGTAATTTTCTGCTTACAGAGTTTTAATTGTGACACAATTCGGTGTAAAGCTGAATTATATTCATTTACAGACTTAAAATCTTGAAATCGCAAATTTAGCCAATCAGATTGTGCTTGAGGTAGGATAACAGAAGTTTGTTGATCAAAGCTATCCTTCAGGGATTGCCATAAGATAATATGATCCTTCTTAGTGAGGTATTCATTTTTGAGGTCTTTGTTCAGATGATGACGAAGAAAAAGTAAAGTTTTTGCCATCTGGGCAGAGCTACTTGAAGAGCCTTGAATTATGGTCTTGCTTAGGTCATATGATGTAAGATGAATCTCAACATCTAAAGCCCATGTTAAATAGTCACTGCCATCAAGGGCGAGCACAGTAAATTCTTTTTTGTTGATATCAGACATGTTTAAACTAAATAAATTATGCATAAGGATATTACTAATAACGCACAAAATATGAGAAGGGTAAATAAACAAATGTATTTCATGAAAATCAGTCGAATCGAACGTAACAATGATAAATGCGAACAATAAAGATATAAGAAAGAACCAAACATACAAGTTTGATGTTCTCGTGCTTTCACTAGATAAAAGTCCATAATAGCCCAATCTCTAACACTATAATTATTTTGAATTTTATGTATGTTTGTTCAACTTATTTCCTATTCCTTATCGTTAAGGGAGTCCAAAGAGAAGTAACACTATTATCCAAGTCACTTTGTCAATTAAGTCTACTTAATTAATCTAGTTTAATTTTGGTTTTTACGTATGCAATACGAAGATTCCCAAAAGATTTTTTTTTTCAACTCTACATAAACATAATTTAATCGGCGACTCATAAAAGCACGCACCGATCGAGGAATGACAATGATAGATAAATAATATTATGGATGCTTCTCAATTTTGAAGGAACAACATTCTTAGGTAAAAGGCTTTACATTTGTCCAGCCGGTTGCCCAACATCAAGAAATTCATAGCATGCCTCACTGATAAGTTCATTATTTCACTCACTTATCTATATTATTTTTATATTATTTTATGTAGTTTTATTGAGTTTATATATATATTTTATGCATGATGTCAATATTAGGTGGTTTTAGGTGTGTTTTGATGTTTATGCAGGTTTTTAGGCCTAAACTCACGAGAAAACCGTTCCGGAAGCAGTGACGTGTAAGAGTAGCAGTGAAGATTTCTTCCACAAGAGGAATTCGAGCTATTGGCACATGGAAATGGATGATGCTTTGAGTTAGCTCTCCAACACAATTGGAATCGGGTCAATCGGAGTTCGGAGGAGGAAGTTATGGCCAAAACCGTGAGACCGCGCAGAAGGGGCGAGAAGCTGCGTCGACAAACGCCAATCAGCATCTATCGACGGTGATTTGAAGGCCACGTCGATCGACGGGGATGCCTCATCGATCAACGCGGACCTCCTGGCGTGGGAAATTGGTTGAATTCGAGATTTTTCATATCTTTAGCCCTAGATTTGATTTGATACACCTCCACCTCTATATATAACTTTCTAAATTCGATTTTTCAGAAACCCCCACTCATTCCCAATCAATAGGCAAGAAAGAAATCAAAAGATCAAGTGGTTAAAGTGCAATGCCTCACAAGATTCATCACAGTCAAGAACCAAGAATCCACTACCCACAAGCAATTTGAAAGAGACGGAAAATTCATCAACCGTGGAAGAACTCACAGAAAGTGTATCGCTCAACTCTCAAGTGTTTAAGGTAAAGATGAAAGCACTCAAAAACATGTATGAAGAAATTTCTACCATAGGCTTGCAAATTTTCTAATATCTCCACTGCTAGAATGTGCACACAAGTCTAGAATCAAAAAGGACTTTCATTAGGTTGTAATGTAGGCTTTTTGTGAAAGGTAGGAAATATGGCCAAGTGACTAAAATCAATCAAGTTGTACTTCCTCAATCAATCCAAACCACCTTCTATTCATCATCCACCTCATCTCCTCAAATATATCAACAAATACACAACCTCTTTTTTTTTATAGCTCATTTTGAATCTCTTATGCTCTTTACATAAATTTTGTAATCTTTTCTTTTCAGAGAGCTTATGAGAATTCTAATTATTTATTTGAGCTTCTTTTTCACACATCTTTTCACCACTAATTTATCATATCTTATCACCAATTCACCAATCAACCCCATACATACCACAACTCAAGACATGAGTGAGACAATACTTTTCTTAATCTCATAGACAAGGAAAGAAAAATTGTACTGGCTCAAAGTGGCTAACTAGGGAAAAATTTATTGTGACGAGACAGTGTTTAGGATATTGGGTTAACAAAGATGGCCTAAGATCATTTTCTCAACTTGTGCACACTATGCAGTCTCAACACAGAAAATAGGCAAGTTCTAGAGAAATCAAAACACACATGTGAATCTCATATCAAACGAAATAAAGGCTCAAATTCTCACACAAGGATTCAAAAATTTTCTTCCACAGTCAATTTCAAATCAGCTCAATCAGCATGCAAGTATAAGTGTCAAATCAGTCATATCATGCGGTATTCTACATTCATAGGCATCTAACCGCAATCTCAATCAATTCAATACTCAACCCTCAATCAATTCTAATCTCATAATCTCATTCAGATTATCTCAAAACTCAAAAATTTTCCCCACAAAATAGCATAAAATACGAAAAATTAAAGACAAAGACAAAAGCCGAAAAAATTTAAAGACAAAAGCGGAATAAATAAAAGATAGGGCGTTCCATCTCTTGTCCACATCCCCCAAACTTATTTCCAACTCGAAGAGTGGAATAAGTTTGAAAATCAGACAAAAGAGGGAACGATACCTGGTAGTTGATCTCAGACATCAACTTTTTTATCCCCCGGAGTCTTCAATCACCATCAGGGAGGTCGGGTCCAGGCAGGTTCTTTCTCGACCTCATTTCCTTCTTTGTTCTTGATAACTTGTATCCCCCATTTCTTGGTGTCTTTCAATGTCCCCCCAATGGCGGACTTGTACTTCCGTAGAACTCGTAGTAATTTTTCCAACTTCCCATACCTGAGGTGTGCCAGAAGCATCTTGAGTTCCAGAACCAGCGGATCAGAGTTAGATTGCAGCTTTCCCCTATTTGCATCGGTTGACATTGGTGAAACTGCCGCAATCCCTTTTCTACGTAGCGCTGCTTCTGCCGATGAAAACTCCATCTCTGACTTCTTTCGTGCATCGATCGACGAGACTGCAGCATCGATCGACGTGGAGCCTAAGGCCACGTCGATTGATGCATAGTGTGCGTCGATCGATGTGGAGGTGTTTCCACGTTTTCTCTTCTTTTTCTGGCTGCGTCGGCTTGGCAACCGCTTCTGTTTGTTCTCTTTTTCATGAGTTATGCCCTCGGATACATCCAGCTTCATCACCCGATCCACGAACTCATCGTCCTCCTTATCCAAATTTGAAGACAAACACAAAGAGTGTAGTAAGTGGTTCTCCAGAAAATTTGGATCAATTTTAAGAGAAGAAAAGGGAGAGGAGATCACCGGATTTGAACATTTGATCATGTGGCACTCCTCCTGGCAGCTCCCTTCATTACGCTTCTGCACTGCTTTGTAGATGGGGAAGGTGACCGACTCATCATTAACTCGGAACGTCAGTTTGCCATCTCGAATGTCAATCAATGCTCCAGCAGTCTTCAAGAAAGATCTCCCCAAGATAAGCGGGATGTTGTGGTCTTCTTCCATGTCAAGTACCACGAAGTCTGCTGGAATGATGAAGTCTTTCACCTTCACAAGCACGTCTTCCACGATGCCTTTCGGGTAAGTGACTGATCTGTCAGCCATCTGCAATGATATGGTAGTGGGCTTGATGCTTCCGATCTTCAACTGCTTGAAGATTGACAACGGATGGATGCGTAGGAATCGCAAAGGACCTTCCTAAAGGTCTCTCCTCCAATGACACAGGGGATCGTGAAGGATCCCGGGTCTTCTCTCTTTAGCGGCATCTTCTTCTGAATAATCGCGCTGCACTCCTCGAACAAGTTGACCCTCTCGTGCTCCACGAAGGGTCTTTTCTGTGAGAACATATCTTTCAAAAACTTCAAATACCCCGGTATCTCTCGTAGTGCCTCAATCAGTAGGATGTTGATGTTTACTTTCTTCATGTTCTCAAGAAAGCGTGCATACTTCTCGTTCATCTTTGATTTGGCAAACCGTTGCGGATATGGCAAGGGAGGCTTATACATTGGTAGAGCAGGGGCGGTCATCGATCGACGAGATTCAGCCTCGGTCGACGGATGTTTTGGATCTTCGTCGATCGATGGGGAAGCATCGTTGATTGATTGAGCTTCGCCTGTGATGACTTCTTCTTCTTTTTCGGCTTCTCCTTCATCTCGGGTGTCTGTCCTTGCTTGCTTTGGCCCTTCATAGGATTTTCCCCCTCTCAGAGTGATGACATTCACTTGGTTCCTCTGAGTCTGGTTCTTGGGTTCATCTGAGTGTTGCTCGAAAGTTGCCCCGGCTTGTGATGGGCTCCGAGGGCATCGGCGATCTGGCTGACCTGGGTTTTAATGATCTGTATGTGCTTTTGCACCTGGTCCACTTTAGTATTCACGCCTACGATTTCTTGCTTCAACTTGGCTACAGTATCAGTAGAGCCTTCCATGAATTTAGCCAAAATCTCCTCGAGATTTGGCTTCTTCTTTTCCACCACTTCTCCATCTTGCACTGCAAACCCAGGTGGTGGTTGCTCAGCGGCTTGGGGGTTCGCGTAGGAAAATCCAGGATGGTTCCTCAAGTGATTAAAAGTGTAGGGCTGGTTGTGCTGCTGATATCCTCCACGGTAGTTGTTTTGGTAACCAGCCATTTGCATGAAATTTACAGCGGCACAATCCCCCTCAGACGGAGCTTGCACTGGCTCTACTGCAGCAACTGTCTTTTCCTGCTTCAGTGCAGCGAAATGTTCCCTTAGCTTTTTCAGCTCGGCTGCCAAATCAGATTGCTTGGCAACTTTTTCTTTCTCCTTCTCGGCCGCCATCACAGACCGAGTTCGGCTTGAGGACCACCGTTGAGTGTTGTTGGCCATCTTTTGGAAGAACTCCATGGCTTTCTTTCCGCTCTTCGTCATGAATAGAAGGTGGTTTGAATTGATTGAGGAAGTACAACTTGATTGATTTTAGTCACTTGGCCATATTTCCCCACCTGTCACAAAAAGCCTACATTACAACCTAATGAAAGTCCTTTTTGATTCTAGACTTGTGTGCACATTCTAGCAGTGGAGATATTAGAAAATTTGCAAGCCTATGGTAGAAATTTCTTCATACATGTTTTTGAGTGCTTTCATCTTTACCTTAAACACTTGAGAGTTGAGCGATACACTTCCTGTGAGTTCTTCCACGGTTGATGAATTTTCCGTCTCTTTCAAATTGCTTGTGGGTAGTGGATTCTTGGTTCTTGACTGTGATGAATCTTGTGAGGCATTGCACTTTAACCACTTGATCTTTTGATTTCTTCCTTGCCTATTGATTGAGGACAATCAAACGTTCAAGTTTGGGGGATTTGATAAGTTCATTATTTCACTCACTTATCTATATTATTTTTATATTATTTTATGTAGTTTTATTGAGTTTATATATATATTTTATGCATGATGTCAATATTAGGTGGTTTTAGGTGTGTTTTGATGTTTATGCAGGTTTTTAGGCCTAAACTCACGAGAAAACCGTTCCGGAAGCAGTGACGTGTAAGAGTAGCAGTGAAGATTTCTTCCACAAGAGGAATTCGAGCTATTGGCACATGGAAATGGATGATGCTTTGAGTTAGCTCTCCAACACAACTGAAATTGGGTCAATCGGAGTTCGGAGGAGGAAGTTATGGCCAAAATCGTGAGACCGCGCAGAAGGGGCGAGAAGCTGCATCGACAGACGCCAATCAGTATCTATCGACGGCGATTTGAAGGCCACATCAATCGACGGGGATGCCTCGTCGATCGACGCGGACCTCCTGGCGCGGGAAATTGGTTGAATTCGAGATTTTTCATATCTTTAGCCCTAGATTTGATTTGATACACCTCCACCTCTATATATAACTTTGTAAATTTGATTTTTCAGAAACCCCCACTCATTCCCAATCACGTTTTGTTCTAGTTTTCTGATTTTGAGAGATTCCAAGAGTTTTTAGGTTTATGTTTGAAGACACATTTTTGTGGGAAGACATTCAGACTATGCAATTCAGGTTTTATCTTTCTATGATGAATATTATCGTGAATATGTGTAACTAATCTCTTTCTCAGATTCTAGGGTTTCGAATTATCAATGTATACATGTTTTGATTAATTGAATTATTTTCCCTTCCCTTCGTAGTTTGTGAAATCGTGCTTATTCATAATCTTGATTTGTTGGCTACATCTTAGGATTATCTAGTTGATTACTTGAGACGTAACTGTGATAGTTTTCAATCGAAAGAGATTTTTACAATATAATTTGATTTCTTGTCGTAACTGAAGGAGATTAATTGTAGGAATAAATATGTGGATCTTTGGAGTTAGTTAATTTATCTTGAGACCGAGCGGAGATAGGTAATTAATTAATCTACTTTACGAATTGTCCAACAAAGAAGTTCGTAATACTTTTCTGATGTTTCACTACGAAGAGGAATTAAAATTGGGAATTAATCAATTCATTCATCCATGTCATACTTGATAGGTAGATATCCCTGGAATCTGTGCTCTTCTTATTTGAATCCAAAAGCCTTTTAATTTCCTGTTTAAATTTCATTAGCAAGTATTGCGATTTTCAAAACAACCAAAACTTTTTAATTGATTTTCCTGACCAGTATTTTGAGAACTTATGATTTAGTACTTAAGGTTTTTCGTTGCTTCATTCCCCTGGATCGATAACTTTAGGGTTTACAAATTTATTTGACACTATTTCTATAATTAATCTGTAGAAATTACAGTGATCACTCACATAAATAAAAATCAGGACAAAAAATATCATCTGCGCCACAATATATGAATAGTCGGGTAATCGATTCTCAGTTTTTCACACGTGAAAGGAAAATAGGTTTTCAAATTTTCACGAAAAATATGAACCAATGAATAGATCAAATAATATTAGGGTTTAAACTATTGGAAAATACTATTTAATTACCTTGCAAGAAAGACACGATGTTTTCCTAGGGCAACTCCAAAATATTTATGAGAACCGGTAGAACAATCGTAATGTAATACAACTCAATTAATTTAATTATAAGTTACCTTGCAGGAAAGACATGATTCTTCCCTAGGGCATACAAACCAAAATCTCTCAGTTGATTAGAGCTTCGTGCTGATAACGTGTTGTGAATCGAATCCTTCAATATCGAAGATAAGCAATAATAAAGAGAAAATAATAGAGAGAACAAGATGGGGGAGGAAATAGAGAATATTATTAATAATTGATGTCTAGAAAATTACAATATCATGTCCTATATATAAGGGTGAAATCATATCATTTATAGGAATCTCGAAAGATATGTACAAAGATATGATATATATCTCTAAAGTATATCTTAAGTAATGTCCACCAAATAAATATATTTACAACAATTTGGATAAATTAATTGAAATATATTCCTGTTAACAAAAATGCATGTATTTTTAGTAATTAGAGCTTTTTCTGTGATTCGTGAATATATGGTGCCTGAATATTACTGTCACCATAAGTCGTTCAATCTAATAATATTATTTTATGCATAATTTATGTAGTTAAAATGTCTGATATCAACAAAAGAGAATTTGCTGAGCTCGCCCTTGATGGCAGTAATTATTTAACATGGGCTTTAGATGTTGAAATTTTTCTAGCTTCATGTGATCTAAGCGACACCATAATTCAAGATTCTTCAAGTAGCTCTGCCCAGAAGGCAAAAGCTCTCATTTTTCTTCGCCACCATTTGAATAAAGACCTCAAAAACGAATATCTTACTGAAAAGGATCCCGTTGTGCTATGGCAATCCCTGAAGGATCGCTTTGATCAACAAAGATCAATAGTTCTACCTCAAGCACAATATGATTGGTTAAATTTGCGATTTCAGGACTTTAAGTCTATAACTGAATATAATTCGGCTTTGCACCGCATAGTATCAAAACTAAAACTCTATAAGCAGAAAATTACAGAAGTTGAACTGATAGAAAAAACTCTATCAACATTTCATGCTAGCAATCTTGTACTCCAGCAGCAGTACAGAGCAAAAAATTATGCTAAGCATTCTGAACTCATATCTACTTTACTTGTAGCAGAAAAACATGATCAACTTCTTATGAGAAATTATAATGCACGACCTGTTAGTTCAAATGTCGTGCCTGAAGCACATGCTACAGCTCAACGATATAACGCTCGAAGAGGTAGAGGACGAGGTCCAAGTTATAATCGTGGTGGCAGAAGCTGGTCACATCGTAGTGGTCAAGGTGGCACACATAAAAATGATGCCAAATTTCAAACTCATGGACGAGATGATCAGCCCCAAAATGCATCATTTAGAGGCGGTTATAACAATGTC
Source organism: Plectranthus barbatus (assembly GCA_026898455.1). Classification (NCBI taxonomy): domain Eukaryota; kingdom Viridiplantae; phylum Streptophyta; class Magnoliopsida; order Lamiales; family Lamiaceae; genus Plectranthus; species Plectranthus barbatus. The sequence goes on along the minus strand of JAPKLW010001424.1, from coordinate 84,398 downwards.
ATAAATCAGAGGGGAAATAATAAAGATGCCAGTTCATCTCAACATGCAAGTGCCAAACAACAAATTTGCTATAGGTGCGGATGTAACGGTCATTGGTCCCCAGTGGCGGATGTAGCATTGGGCACATGGGGGCTAAAGCCCCCACGAACATTTAAAAAAAAAATTTACATACATTTTTATTTTTTAAATATATATATATATAGTTTCGATTCCGAAAACATAATCGAGCCCCCACGATATTCAATATCTGTATCCGCCCCTGTTGGTCCCGCATATGTCGTACCCCAACTCATTTGGTTGAAGCATATCAAAGGATGCAAAAGGATAAAAGGGGCAAAAACATTCAAGTTGAATCACATCATGCAAGTTTGCCTGAAGCAGACCTATCTTTTAACAAAGATGATGATGATCTGTTGAAATTGGAGCTCGAAGATTATAAAGACAAAGAATAATTTGATTCTGTCAGAATTTTGAGACTATTTGCATGCATTATTTAGGGACTTCAGCATTTTGCTAGATGTCTTTCTATATGTTTTGGATAATTCTTTTACTTTCCAAATTTGAACTATTTCAATTTCAAATTTTATCTTTTTTGTGATTTAATTACTCATTCATATTCTCATTTGTTTATGAACTTATTAAGAACTTCTTTTAATTATCTATGCGCAAAGAAATTATTGAGTTTTATTTACTTGAGTGTTATTTTTATGCATTTATTTAACTTAATTATCATGTTGCGATGAAAATAAAATTTAATGATCCATAATCTTTTATTTATGGCATGAGTATTTTGGATCATATTGGGCATAATACTATAATGTGTCGGATAATTATAATATTATTGACATATAACATGCAAAATAAAGTTATATATCTCATAAGATATGTGGACCAATTTATCAAACATTAGGGTCGTTTTAAAATTTATGGTCCTTATTACCTTAAATCCGACCAGCTGCATATTGTGACCATCCCCCATATAGTAGTGTGGTAAATAAATAATCATTTCCCATCTGCGAATCATTTTTATTACAGTCTATATTTGTATATCACCACCAAAGTATACCTATAAGGGCTCTCAACGTAATATAAAAATATACGTTGTACAAAAATCTCCGTCTAGAAATAAAACTTAGTAGCCTAATATAGAGTACGTTGACTGTAAACATAAAGATCATTTATCGGCATTAGGGGGAGATATAAGCCCAAAGATAATGGAATGCCGAAAAATGTAAAAGAAAAAAAAAGATCTTCATAGTTAAAGCCACACATGAATGTATCAAAACTTGCAATATTTAGCAATCTGTCATATGCATTTATAAATGCATCTACTGTATATAGTGGAGTGATTGAACTTATGCATCATAAATTAAAGACCCTAATGGACCAAATAAATGAAACTCCCTAATACCAGAAGTATTAGAGACTTCATACCAGAAGTATAAGATACCTATTGGTGCATAAATTAAAAATCCGCGGTCAATAAAATCAAATATATAAATAACACTCCAGTGACCCCTGAAGAGGAATATGTGACCTCTTGAAGAGGATTGTCCTGAAGACAAGAATCCCAATACATTAGCACGTGCACTAAATAATAATATTATTGGGATTGCGGAACAAATAAATCAAAACATTATGGGAAATGATAAAATGCCATGAGTGTTATATATAAAGGAGAAGATAATCAACTTTAGAGTTGTCGACAACATACTTATTCCACAATTGCTCCAATCTGGATCCAGAGCTTAAATTCTAGAAGCATTATGATTAGCCAAAAATGTAAATGAGCAATTGGAATAGAGATTAACTCGCTCATGAATAATATCCCGGCAGGATACGTGATTACTATAAGGTGGTGAAATATAAAGCGAGATTAAGATCTCAAGGGTTTTTCGCAGAGACTCATACTTGATTTTAAATAAATTACTCTCCAATTTGAATGACATAATGTTCCGCTATTTGATTTTTATGGCAGAAAATATAAATTTATATGTGCAGTTACTAAATTTCATGACTACATATTGATATGAGTCATTGTATGATAATATTTATATTAAATCCCTGATGGATTTTATAGAAAATAGATCTCAACATATATAGTGATGAGATCACTGTATAAATTCCTCTTGAAGAAGGAATATATTAACTTGAAAATTAATTCATGTTTAAAGACGGAGTATGAAATAAAAAGACTTGGATAAGACCAAGTATTATGTCGACCTGCAGACCGACAATCTCCTGAAAGAGTTATTGTTATTTCTAACACTAGTCGATGTATGATAAGAGCTCTAAAGAGATCTATTACATTTATTTAGAACACCAATGTCATTTGATCCCCAGAAGTGGATAACGTCTCATTTAGACTTAAAGAAGATAACATGATATTTTTGGACCAGAAGTTCTCAATTTAAGTGTCTTTTGTACACTATATTTTATCAGGCCTGATACAATATTCAAAATTATCTTGCTAGCAAAGACTTGGTGCTTCCCTTACAAAGTGACATTGAAATAAGCACAATATTTGTTATCTTCAAGGTATACAAATCTTGGTATATCTATAAGAAACCAAGTATGACATTGGTGGTCTAAGTGAATAAATGAATATTTATTTGATCTTGATAATTATAGATCTCGTACTCCTTATTTTGTTCTCTATTGTGGTATTGATATTTCTTATCACTTTGAATACTTTTTCTAAACCACTCATAGATGATATTTTCTTTTGAGAATTACAAAAGGAGTATGATTTATATTCTTTGGCAAATATTAGAAGATCGTAAGATATTGTGATACCTGAAATATTCTCCATCCTCCAGTGTGAAGATAATAAACTTGTGTTGCATAAATGATTAGTGGGTACACTAGATAAACTTAATGATATTTGTTACTTGTATTCATTTACCCACATCAACTCCCCAAGAATGATTGTTTTTCAGAATATTTGATCTTGTGATAATCCTGAAGATTATTACAAATATGGATAATATTGTATCGTTTATAATTATAATATTATTATATTGAATGGAGTGACAAAGTCAAACTAATCATGAAGATTTTGAATATCATTGTTTGAGGGGGAGCAACATTTTTAAAATTAAACCTTGAAGGTTTACATTATGCCCAGAAGGCTAAATAGATGTACTCTTTTTCCCTTGCTGAGTTTTTTCCTATTGGGTTTTTTCTTGGTTAAGGTTTTTAATGAGGCTTCTAGTGCAACACATGAATAAACGTATGTCATGTACTCTTTTCCTCGACTTTTTTATCCCATAGGATTTTCGGCGAGGTTTTTAATGAGGCATGAACATAACGAAGTAATGTCCAAGGGGGGAGTGTTATAAATATATTTATTTGGTGGACATTACTTAAGATATACTCTAGAGATATATGCATATCTTTCTAGATTTCTATAGATGATATGATTTCACCCTTATATATAGGACATGATATTGTAATTCTCTCTACACATCAATCATTAATAATATTCTATATTTTCATCTCCATCTTGTTCTCTCTATTATTGTTTATCTGCGATATACGAAGGATTCGATTCACAACATTTTTAAACAAATCTGTAAATAAAAGCTGAAACTAAAAAAAAAATAAAATCTGAATAAAAAATCGACATTTATGGCAAAATAAAATTGAGATGCTCTAATTAAGAAAATGTTTATAAAACTTTGATGGCAAGAGAATTACTCGAGATTTTTTTTTTTATGTTGGATTAATTTTTTATTTTTTTAAATAAAAAATATTTTTATGTATACAAATTTAAATTAATTAAGTTAATACAAAAATATAACTACTAAAAATAAAACTAAAACATAAGATATTTGTATTATCTTGTTAATTAAAGTATACAACCAAATCTAAAAGTTGAGCTAATTTATACTTATTCATGTTAGAATAGTCCAAATGACCTTTTTTTTCAACAAAAAAATAGATTGCTGCTTATAAAGCTTTCCTTCTCCATCTCCTCCCTAAACTTGTGTCGCATCTCTTTGTTCCTGAAATTTACTCGAACTCGAAGTTCATCATTTCCGAAACTCTCTTGTTCTGCCAATATTTCCATTGCTGAAACGGCAGCTGATATGCCGCACTCATCCAAAGAAATAAGTCTAAGTGTTGGTATTTCTCCAATACTTAAAGGGATCTCTTCCAACTTCAACAAATGATGGAGATAAAGATGCTCCAAAACGGGGAAATGGTAACTGCCTGCATTCCAGCAAACCAGATCAAGAATGGAGATTTTCAAGACTTTTAGGCGAAGGAACTGCCCCTCAACAGGGCTCCATTCTTTTCCTTTGACAGAACCCATCTCCAACTTGGGAACATCAAGATGAGGCAACCAACCAACCACTGTCAAATCTTCCCAATTCAGATAACAACCCTCTAAACTTAACTTCTTGAGCGAGAGAGGGAATGTGAACTTCTGTAGCAGAGCGTCCCCGGTTTTGTTCAACAGTAATAAGAACTTTAATGATTCTAGTTTATGTAAGCTCCTAAGATTGCGGACAAAGTAATGCAAAGACTGAAACACTAACATCATGATAGTATAGGTGCAATTTCAAGTTCTCCACTTGTAGAACCAAGTCAACTCCTAAACAAAGACCAAGACTTAATAAAACATGGCATGGGGATAATAAATGGCATGTGTTGGCTTCTTAATCAAATTCAACAACTCTATTTTGAAATATTATGATTATTACTTTTGTTTCATTTTAATATAGTTTCTAAGTCTGCTGCAATTGTTAAAAACAATTATTGTAAAATACTTTTTTCCTTTTCAATTATTTGGTCCAGATTGTTATTTTAGAGTATTTCAATTATATGATCCAATTTCTATATTTGATATTGTTTTTCTCTGTTAATTTACGATTATACTCTGAATAACTTTGAAAAATAAAAATATTAAATGTAATAGTATGAAAATTAAAGATTAACTAATACTTTAAATAAGAGTAATTTTGTAAGTTTGTTTGAATATTAAACAATATTTGATAAAAGTGCAATATCAAACAAGACTATTTAATCGGAACCGAAGGAGCAATACCATAAAAACAGAAAAAAAATCAAAATTCTACAAGTTGAAAAGTGCAGCTTACAAAGTTCTCTTTCTCCATCTCCTCCCTGAGTTTGAACTCGCGTGGCATCACTTGGTCTCATAATCTGACTAGAACTCGAAGCCCATCATTCCCAAAACTCTCTTGTTCTTCCAATATTCTCATCGCTGAAACGGCAGCAGATTTGCTGCACCCTTCCAAAGAAATAAGTCTAAGTGTATGTATTTCTCCAATACTTAAAGGGATCTCTTCCAATTTCAACAAATAATTAAGAGAAAGATCCTCCAAAACTGGGAAATGGGAACTGTCTGCATTCCAATAAATAAAATCAAGATGGGAGATTCTCAAGACTTTTAGGCGAGGAAACTGCCCCTCAACAGGGCTCCATTCTTTTCCTTCCACAGAATGAATCTCCAACTTCAGAATTTCAAGATGAGGTAACGAACCAATCATTGTCAAATCTCCCCAATTCAGATAACAATCCTGTAAACTTAACTTCTTGAGCGAGCTCGGGAATGTGAGCATCTGAGGCTGAGCATCCCAGATTTTAGGAAAAAAGAATGAGAACTTCACTGATTCTAGTTTATGTAAGCTTCCAAGATTGTGGATATAGTAATACGAAGCCTTCTCACCAACATCTTGATAGTATAGGTGCAATTTCTTGTTATGATTTGTGAGCGAAACAAGATAGAAAGATCGAAAAGGTTTCATTTCATTTTCACTGAGCTAGGAAGAGAGAAAAAACAGCTGCTTAAATACAACTTATGCACGTGCGACTCAACCCTACACACGGGAAGCATGCACGTGAGAAATAAACTCAAAAAAAGAAAAGAAATAAAAAGCGTGATAACGCTTATACATTCAAAACATAATTTTATTCTTCTCCCATGCACCTCCCATGCATACGCTTCAGCTCCTCACTCATCCATCTGCTATTTCACCTTCAACCTTCTCATGTTTCACATCCCAACACCCCCCCCCTCAAGATGGAGCCGGTGAATATCCACAGCTCCAATCTTGGACAACAGACAACAGAATCGAGGCCCAGAGAGTTGCTTGGTGAAAAAACCGGCCAACTGTTGCTCACTGCTGATATGAATAGGAACCAGAAAACCAGCTCGATACAAGTCGCGAACGTAGTGGCAATCAAGTTCGATGTGTTTCGTTCTCTCATGAAACACATGGTTTTTAGTAATCTGAATAGCAGCTGAGTTATCACAATACATAGGGATCGGCATCATACTTTCATAACCAAGCTCCTGCAGAATATAATGCAACCATTTGACTTCTTTAGCAGCTGTAGTGAGGGCACGATACTCTGATTCTGCGGATGAGAGTGCAACTGTACTCTGCTTCTTACATCTCCAAGAAATAAGAGCCCTACCCAAGAACACATAATACCCCGTAAGAGACCTCCTTGTCCTAGAGCATGTAGCCCAATCCGCATCCGTGTATCCAACAAGATCAAAGGTGTTGTTGGATGGAATGAACAAACCCAAGGACGGTGTGCCCTTTAAGTACTTGACTACATGAATAGCCAATTCCCAATGGTGTTTGGTTGGAGCCCCAACATATTGACTAAGCTGTTGTGTGCAAAATGCAAGGTCTGGCCTTGTTAAACCCAAATAAAGCAGCTGCCCAACAAGCCTCCTGTACTGCTCTACATCTGTATACAGTGGTGAATCCATGTCCACTTTAGTTCCACCAGGAAAAGGTGTGGAAACAGATTTGCATCCAAGCATTCCAACTCCCTCTATAACATCTAGAACATATTTTCTCTGACAGACATACAAGCCTTCAGCTCCCCTAGCCAATTCCTTGCCCAGAAAATATCTAGCTTCTCCTAGATCTTTAATGGTGAATTGCTCATGTAAGTAAGCTTTTAACTCAGAAATTTGATCAATGCTTGATCCAACTATCAGGACATCATCAACATACAGAAGAAGACCCAAGCTGAAGGGGGTGGTATTGTTGGTAAACAGACAAGGATCATACTTGGACTGAACCAAACCAAACACAAGAAGAGCCCTTGTAAATTCCACATTCCATTCTCTGGAAGCTTGTTTCAAACCATATAGGCTTTTGACAAGCTTACATACTTTGCCTGCTGTATCACCTTTAAAACCCTGTGGTGGCATCATGTAGATTTCATCAGTCAAATATCCATGCAGAAATGCATTGTTAATGTCAATCTGATGTATAGCAAAATTGTTAGCCACAACAATTGTTAACAAGAAACGAACTGTAACAAGTTTTGCCACAGGAGAAAAAACCTCATCATAATCCAACCCATATTGTTGTTTAAACCCTTTTGCAACCAAGCGAGCTTTAAATCTCTCAACTGTTCCATCTGACTTAAGCTTTACCTTATAAACCCATTTTGAGTCTATTGTTCTTTTCCCTTCAGGTAAGTTAACCATTTCCCATGTTCCATTCTTATCCAGAGCAATTAACTCATTATCCATGGCTTCCACCCATTCAATGTACTTAGAAGCTTCTGAATAGGTGGATGGTTCTTTTAAGTCATTCACATGAACAAGGTACCCAATGAAGGCTGGAGTTAAGGAAGGTGATATGATATAAGGGAAAGTTAATGGTGTGAGAGAGGGTACCTCATGCAGGGTAGTGGCTAGGAATTGATCCAAGCATGGTGCTACATAGTCATCTATCCATGCTGGTGCCTTATGTGGGCGCTTGCTTCTCCTCAGGGCCACATCATTCTCTTGTTGAGCAACCTCAATGTTAACTGTAGGCTCTGAAGTTGCAGGGGTTGTATCTGAATCAGAGGAAGTAGAATAGTTAGGTGTTGTATCCATACTTGTATCATTTGTGGGTATAACTGTGGTGGTGTGGGACTGAGGTTGGTTTGAAATGATATTAAGACAAGGTGAACAATCAGATAAAGCATTATCATTATGTTGAACATGTTGCTTATCAGTGAAGGGAAAAATATGATGAAAAGCCTTGATGTCCCTTGCTATGACAACACACTCACCTTCCAAAGAAAATAGTATACATCCTCTCTTCTTTGCAGCATATCCAAGAAATACACATTTCAAAGATCTGCTGTCAAACTTGCTTTTGTTTGGAGTGACATCTGCTGCGTAAATCAGACAACCAAAAGGCAAAAAATCTTTATAAGTGATTTTCTTTCCCAGCAACATTTCATGTGGGCATTTCCATCCCAATTGGACCATTGGCAATCGATTTATCAACCAAGTGGCATGTAGCAGAGAGTAAGGCCAAAACTTTGAGGGCATGTTACCTTGAAACATCAAAGCTCTTGCTGTCTGCAATATACTCCTATGTTTCCTCTCCACCACACCATTTTGCTGAGGGCTGTAAGTACAAGTAGTTAAATGAATAACCACTGCAGCAGTAAACACTTCTTGCATCCTCTTATTCACAAACTCACTTCCATTATCCGTTTTGATCCTCTTTACTTTAGTTTCAAACTGTGTCTCAATCATTTTCAAGTACTCACACACCAATTTTGCTACCTGCTCCTTAGAAGACAACAGAAAAGCCCAAGTGCATCTACTATAATCTTCAACAATAGTCAGCATATATGGTGTATTAGTAATTGATTCTCCTTTATATGGCCCCCAGAGATCCATGTGCACCAGTTCAAATCTATTGGTAGTTCTATGCCCTGTTGATGGAAAAGGATCTCTGCTTTGTTTTGCTTTGTGACAAACTTCACACCCTAATATTGAATCCATAGCAGCATGATCAAACAACTCTCTTACCTTTGGAATATGATTTAAGGCAGTAAGAGAAGCATGTCCAAGGATAACATGCCATTCCAAAGCTGAAAAATTCTTTTCTGCCCTGATTGCATTCACCTTATGCTTATTATCTAAGATAAGTGTGTAAACCCTTCCGCTAGACTTGGCTATTCCCAATATGTGATCATTATTCTCATTTTGTATGAGGCAGTGGGTTTTAATGAATGTGCACTTTGCTCCCAAATCCCTGACAAGCTCTCCCACAGATATCAGGTTGTGAGTGAAACTAGGAGCATAGAGCACCTTCTGCAGGTGCAGCCCCTTAGATAATGTGACCTCTCCTGCCTTATGTATCCAAACCATTTTTCCATCTGGTAAGTGAACTCTCTGTGGTGTGGGAAGAGATTGCACATTGTCCATTAGTTGAATGTTACAGCAAACATGAATGCTAGCTCCAGAATCAAGTATCCATTGTTCTCTGTTTTTCATATCTGAAATTCCAAAAGCATAGTGATGATCATAAGCTGTAAAAGGATCATCTGGTGTGTGCTTATCAACCACCAAATTTACCTCCTTATCACCCACACTTCGTTTAGACAGACATCGTTCAATCTTTTCTTCTATAAGTTTATCCATATCAACTCCTGAACCATCATTTTCTACTTGATCAGACTTGACCACAGAAAAGGTAGTTTGAACACCATCCCTCTTCTGCTTAATGTCTTTATACCAATCCGGATATCCATGTATTTTGAAACAGTTTTTTGCCTCATGCCCATTAAAGCCACAATGTTTGCATCTCAACTTTTTCTTTTCTTCTTTAGTTAACCAAGGCTTCACTGATGGTTGCCCTGCCTTTCTAGGTTTGCTGCTTCCTTGCCCAGGCTTGCTATTGGTATACATCACCACCTCACTTGCTATAGGCTGCTGTGAGGTTATCTTTCTCTGATCTTCATCCTGCAAAATCATGGAGTAAATTCTGCTGATGTTTGGAAGAGGCTCTTGCAATAGGATTTGACTTCTAGCTGTGTCAAAAGCTTCATTAAGTCCCAACAGAAACTTCATCACCCTCTTCCTATCATCCAACTTTTGAGCAGCCCCACATGTGCAACGAATATCAGACTGAGCATTCACAATGTTGATTTCATCCCATAAAGAAGTAAGAGCTTTATAGTATTGCATCACAGAAGTATTACCCTGAACACATCCTACAAGTTCTCTTTCAAGTTGAAACAACTTTGGACCACTGCTTCGATCAAAACGCAGCTCAATCTCATGCCATAATCTAGCTGCGTTGTCTAAATATTGAAAACCCGTAGCTAATTCCTTTGTCATCGAGTTCAATATCCATGTAAAAACAAGATAATGGGCTTTGATCCAAAGATTGTAATGAGCAGAATTCATTGGTGGCTCAGGCAAACTTCCGTCTATGAATCTTAGCTTATTCCTACCACTTAGAGCTCTCTTAACAGATCTACTCCATGTAAAATAGTTATTACCTGTTAATTGGACGGCCACGAGCTGGAGATTCGTATGATCGTTAGGATGGACGTAGAAAATATCATCTAAATTGTCTGGGTCCTTCGAGTCTAGAGGCTTCTTCCCAGGATCTGCCCGTCGATGGCCACCAGATGGATTAGATTGATCCTCCATCTCCGATGCATCATCATCACCACCCCGGTCGTCACTCACCGGCGTGCGCTGGTGTTTCTTCTTTCCCCTTCGCAGTTTAAACCACAACAAATAGGATCAGAACCTGTCGCTTGATACCATGTTATGATTTGTGAGCAAAACAAGATAGAAAGATCGAAAAGGTTTCATTTCATTTTCACTGAGCTAGGAAGAGAGAAAAAATAGCTGCTTAAATACAACTTATGCACGTGCGACTCAACCCTACACACGGGAAGCATGCACGTGAGAAATAAACTCAAAAAAAGAAAAGAAATAAAAAGCGTGATAACGCTTATACATTCAAAACATAATTTTATTCTTCTCCCATGCACCTCCCATGCATACGCTTCAGCTCCTCACTCATCCATCTGCTATTTCACCTTCAACCTTCTCATGTTTCACATCCCAACATTTCTTGACATTAGGGATTCTCTTACAAACCTCTTCACTCAACCTCAATTTCTCTACTTTTAGAAGCGTCTGAAGATTTGACAAAACAAAGCCATTTGGCTCATGGCTCGGAGGATCAGGAAGAAAGAGAAAATCAGTCATAAAATGCCGAAGTTGATGCATCTCCCAAATTTCAAGGGGTGCAATAACTTGGAGAAGGAACCCTTTGATGATTATTGTCTGTAGATTCCACAGCAAGGATATTGAAGAAGGAATTCTGAATGTCGAGAAATCAAAGCAGTCAAATGGGTCGTTGTGTATGCAAAGGTACCTTAAGTTAAGTAACTGAAAAATGGATTCTTGGGGAAAACTGTCAACATCATCCACTACTCTCAACAATCGGCATTGAAACAACTGAACTTCCCCATCAAAGATCAAGGAACGAGCCAGTGATGCCGAATGCAGAGCATCAAATAATCGAGGGTGATGATTCTCTCGAATTCGATCAGTAAATGCAATGAGACGCTCCCTATCTATGCCATGTGGTATGTCACCCAGCGTGGTGACACAATGGAACTTCTCTTTCTTACCTATCTTTAAGCATAAGTCTCGCACAAGATCATGAACCATGAATGTTCTAATTCTTCCATTCCTGTCCCACTTCACTATTGGTAATTCGGGTACTTTGTTGGTAAATCTTGATGTGAAATATTTAATTTCATCATAATTAAATATTACTAACATAATCTACACGAAGAGTAGATGATCGTGGTATATTTGTTTTCTCAAATCCGAATTCCGATGAGTGAGAAATGAGTCCACGAAGAGACACGATTGGTGGGTTATTGCACAAGTGAGATGTAATAAACAAAGTGTCCCACAATAATAGATTGAAGTAATTAATCTATATTCTTGAGGTGTGTAAAGGACAAAGCCGTTTTACCTTTGGGGACAAACTGCCGTTAGACGGGCACTACGTCGGCGAATTTGTCTTGCGGGAAGAGGGCTTACTCGACTCGGCTGTGCTATTGCACTTTTTTTATTTATTTAATATTGTTATTTCATTTTATTTAATTATTCTCGTACTAGCAGTACCTGCAGATATAGTTGTAAAAACTTGTTGTACTAGATATAATTATTTGCAGTGTTTTCAGTTCTTCTTCACAGATCTTGTAACCAACAATCGCAAGACAAATTTGTACTTCTCAAGATCAAGGATGGCTGATCACACTCTCAATGGTGGTGGAGGAAACAACTCCAACAATGGTCATAGGCTCCCTCAGAATGCCCATGCCAAAAAGCCTTTCAAGTTTGGAGGAGTGGACTTCAAGACTTGGCAACAAAAGATGCTATTCTACCTTACAACTCTTGGATTGACGGCCTACTTGATGGAAGACAAGTCGGAGCTTGCCGATGATGAGGCCGATCAAGACAAGAGAATAGCTTTTGATAATTGGTGTCTAGGGAATTTTCTTTGTCAAAATTTTGTACTAAACTGTCTAGTAGATCCCCTATACGCCGTGTATTGTAATGTAAACACCGCAAAAGAGTTATGGGAATAACTAGAAAAGAAATATAAGATGGAGGACGCGGGTACTAAGAAGTACGCCGTAGCCAAGTACCTGTCATACCTTATGGTTGACGGTCGTTCGGTGGTGGAACAAGTGCAAGAGTTGCAACTAATTTTGCACAATGTTCACGCTGAGGGGGTGTTACTCCCCGATGCCTTCAATGTGGCTGCGGTCATTGAGAAGTTGCCTCCTTCGTGGAAGGATTTCAAGAGCTACCTTAAGCATAAGCAAAAGGCTATGTCTCTTGAAGATTTGATTGTTAAGCTTCGTATCGAAGAGGACAATCGAAAGATGGATCCTAAGCCAAGAGCTATGGATGCCAAGGCCAATTTGATGGAACGTGGTGGTCTATCAAAAAAAAGGCAAAGGTCAAACCCATCGAACAAGGGGATTGTGATACAAGAACCTAAGTTCAAGGGTGTTTGCTACAATTGTGGCAAAAGTGGGCATATGGCGAATCAATGCAAAAAGCCTAAGTATAAAGGCAAAGCAAAGATGAATGCCAACCATGTTGAACCTGATAGTGATTGGGATGATGACTTGTGTGCCTAGATAGAGGTTATCTCAAGTTGAGTGTAATGGCACGGCGCCTAGCCGGAAAGAAAATCAATAAAGTTGAATTTACTTGAGTTCTCTTCTTTGTGGCATGTAAGATTGTGATATGTAAATCTTAATGCACTAAAGAGATTAGTAAATTTGAATTTACTAAAAATGAGTTGAATTGAAACAAACTAAGTGTGAAGTTTGTGTTGAGGCGAAAATGATAAGAATGCCGTTTAATTCAGTCGAGAGGAGCACTAGACCTCTAGAGTTGATTTCAAAATGGTAAGAACTAGAGGTGAGAAAAAGTATTTTATTACTTTAATTGATGGTTGCACCAAATATTGTTATCTCTACTTATTGAAAAGTAAAGATGAAGCAATTGATGCTTTTAAATTATTGGTGCACAAATCGGATAATCCGAATGTGACCAAAGGCACCACTATAGAATCAAGGAATGTTATATTCTTTGAGCACATCTATCCTTATAAAGTTAAGGAAGATGTACCGACTATGTCTAGAAAAAAGACATATGAAGAGGCTACTAGTTCTACTCCTATAGAGGAAGGACTGAGACGTAGTCAGTGGGCTAGAGTGGCTAAAAGTTTTGGTCCGGACTTCATCACCTATATGTTAGATGATAAGCCTCGAACCATTAAAGATGTCTTAGCTAGACCCGATGCTTCACTATGGCAAGAAGCTATTAATAGTGAGATTAAATCGATTACGCAAAATCATACTTTAATTTTGGCGGATCTCCCAAAAGGTTGTAAGCCCTTAGGATGCAAGTAGATCCTTAAAAGAAAGGGCAAAGCCGATGGTTCGGTTGATAAGTATAAAGCTCGCCTTGTGGCGAAAAGCTTTAAACAAAGAGAGGGAGATGTTTTCTATGACATGTTGATCATGGGAAGAAATCAACAAGTAATTGTTGATACCAAACGAATGTTGGAGAAGAACTTCGACATGAAAGATATGGGTGTGGCTGATGTGATTCTTGTAATCAAAATCATAAGGCAACCTAATGGAATTGTCCTATCACAATCTCACTATGTTGAGAAAGTGTTGAGGAAGTTCAATGCCTATGATAGTTCGACAGCCAAAACACCGTTAGAGCTCAATGTTCACTTTGTTAAAAACAAAGGTGACCCTATTGGTCAAGAGGAATATGCAAGGGTCATTGGTAGTCTAATGTATTTGATTAACTGTACTAGACCGGATCTTGCATATGCAGTGAACAAATTGAGTCGATACACGAGCAATCCCAGTAGTGATCACTCGAAGGCTCTTGTGAGAGTTTTAAGATACTTGAAGTATACTCTTAACTTGGGTTTGCATTATACAAGTTTTCCACTAGGGATGTCAATCGGGCTAACCCATCGGGTTTCGGGCTAATCCTATCGGGCTGCGGGCTATTCGGTCCGGGTTGAATCGGGCTGAATTTTTATCGGGCTAAAAATTCTTGAACCTAACCCTAACCCACCGGTTTTCGGGCTGACCCGTCGGGTTGGCAATATTTACGAGTTTATTTTTGTAAAGATTTTCTTAAAATATTTTAACAACCCCTAAAACAAAATAAAAAAAAGAAAATGATGAACCAACATAAATAAAAGACATCAAATAACAATATCTTTGCAAAAAAATAGTGATAAGTGGATAATCATAGTTTGAAAAGAAAAAAAAATATCAATCCTTAAATACCAACTAATTTAAGCAATAGAAGTACATTTCTCAATGTATAAAATGATAAAATAATGATTAAAAAATTAAATATACCTTTCACTTGGGTGAACATAACAACGAGTGGCTAAATGTTCTTGAAATGAAGAAATGAGTAGGTACGTTAATTAGGAGAGTGACTAGTGGAAGACAGTGAAAGAGGAAGAAATGAGAGATTTTTTGATTTGAGGGTAAAAGACTACGTCATTGGGAGAGATTGATGAGATTTTGTGTGACGGAAAATTAGGTCTAGGGAATTAGGTATATAATTAATGGGTATAATAGGATATAAATAATATTAGAAATAATAAATAATAAATTATTAAATATATTATTAAATATTGCCGGACCTACGGGCCGACCCGCAACCCACCGGGCTCAGCCCGTTCGGGCCGCCAACCCGTCGGGTTCAACCCGTTCGGTTAAAAATAATTTCGGGTTGGAAATTTTTTACCCTAACCCGCATTTTAGCCCACCGGTTTTGGGCCGACCCATCGGTTTCGGGCTTTATTGACATCCCTATTTTCCACCCGTACTTGAAGGGTACAGTGATGCAAATTGGATCTCAGATTCAAATGACTCCCACTCCATAAGTGGATACGTGTTTACGATCGGTGGGGGGCAGTATCGTGGAAATCCACGAAGCAAACTTGTATAGCTCGTTCCACGATGGAATCGGAGTTTATCGCTCTAGACAAAGCAAGTGAAGAAGCGGAGTGGCTTTGACACTTTCTAGAGGATATCCCTTGATGGAACAAGCCTGTGCCGTCAGTGATGATCCACTGTGATAGCCAAGCGGCTATTGGTCGTGCACAGAATAATATGTACAACGGTAAGTCGAGATATATACATCGTCGACATAATACCGGTAGACACTTGATCTCAAATGGTGTGATATCTATTGATTATGTGAAATCAATTAATAACCTTGCGGATCCGCTAACCAAAGGGTTAAACCGAGATCAAATGTGTAAATTGTTAGAGGGAATGGGATTGAAATCCACATTATGAATGAGTGTAGTGGATACCCAACCTAGATGATTGGAGATCCCAAGAACTAGGTTCAATGGGACAACCAAGCTACACAAGTTCAGGTGATAACACTGACTAGATAATGTCTTTTCTAGTGGCGATGCCTAGGAAAATGACTTATCTACCCTTCCCTAAAGAGAGCAAGTGAGGTGTTATAAGCCTGCATGTGGTATAGGTTAAGTCCTAAGTGACTTTTAATGACTCCTGAAAACCTCGTGATGGTTGAGCTTGGCAGGAATGCTCTGAATAGGAGATCACCTATATAAGTAGAAGTGGGGGGCGCTTCAAATGAACACTTATGAAACCAAAGGGGGTGTCCATGGCCTGTAACGGAACCAAACGTGAGAACGAATAGTGGTTGAAATGTTAATGTTTTAATGTTGTTGTCTCGATACACACCAAGGAGGATTAGTTCAAGGTATCCATACCACTAAGCCGCCAGTGTGCCCGACAGCATTGAAGATGAACGGTTCAAAGCCACAAGCTACCTGTTCAGGTGCATTAACAATTCTTGAAACTAAGTTGGCTATGCATCATGATTTTTCGGCATTTTCATTCATGGGGGGATTGTTGGTAATTTGGATACTTTGTTGGTAAATCCCGATGTGAAATATTTAATTTCATCGTAATTAAATATTACCAACATAATCTACACAAAAAGTAGATGATCGTGGTATATTTGTTTTCTCAAATCCGAATTCCGATGAGTAAGAAATGAGTCCACGAAGAGACACGGTTGGTGGGTTATTGCACAAGTGAGATGTAATAAACAAAGTGTCCCACAATAATAGATTAAAGTAATTAATCTATATTTTTGAGGTGTGTAAATACGTGTTGCAAATTGAAATGTAGACAATTATACCACATTTTGCACATGGGGAATTACACACATCACATGAGTTTGAATGCATTATACACATGTTGAATTTGCATTCAAGAAATTGTAACGGCTCAATTGATGGTGTCGGTTACCATGACTCTTGCCTTGTAACCGTCCAGCCTTGATGGCTGGGACAGGCTCCCCCTGGGTGGACATGTCTATAAATAGACATGCATTGTGTTGTCTCTGCAACTTTTTCCTCATATTGCTGCATCTTTTTTGTTGTTCTTCTGCAACTCTGTTTCGCCTCTATTCAGTTCGCCGAAGCTTTTGCGATTTGCGTTGCTGCCTTGTAAAGGACGAAGCCGTTTTACCTTTGGGGACAAACCGCCGTTAGACAAGCACTACGTCGGCGAATTTGTCTTGCTGGAAGAGAGCTTCCTCGACTCGGTTGTGCTATTGCACTTTTTTTTATTTGTTTAATATTGTTATTTCATTTTATTTAATTATTCTCGTACTAGCAGTACCTGCAAATATAGTTGTAAAAACTTGTTGTACTAGATATAATTATTTGTAGTGTTTTCAGTTCTTCTTCACAGATCTTGTAACAAACATTCACATCAAATACGAGGTTTCTATCAAAAAGATCGTTCAAATAACCCATTTCTGTCTCTTCCAAGGCTTGGGTTTTATTTCGTTTTAGAAATCCCTCTGCAACCCAGAGTTTAATAAGTCTCGAACCACTGATAAAATGGTCTTCCGAGAAAATCCCCAAATAGAGAAAACACGGCTTTAGATGAAGTGGCAAATGAGTGTAACTCAAAGATAGTACTCCCTCCGTCCCAAGTAAATTATCCACATTTCCTTTTTCGTCTGTTCCACAATATTAGTCCACTTTCCTAAAATAGCAAATTTCTCACACTCATCAATAAAATATTCATCTCACTATCACCCACTACTACTCACATGCATTGGTTATCGTGCGAGGTCAAATGTGGACAATTTGACCGGGACGGAGGGAGTATACGAAAGCAATGTTCATCCTCTCTTGAATTTAAGGTTGAGCTTACATCTTCTGCCACCCTCTCCCAATATCCTCTTCTCCTGTTTTTTCCAAGAAGTCCCCCCATTACCACAATTGACAAAGGCAGCCCTCCACATCAGCAACAATATTCTTTCCAATATCTTCCAACTCAGGAGGGCAACCTTCGTGCCCAAATCCCTTTTCACAAAATAGGCTCCAACTTCTTTCCCAATTAAGAAGCTTCTTAGCAAGGCATGAAGAACCAAAATGAATAGCTATGTTCGACAGTCTGCTAGTTACAACAACTCGACTCCTATCATAGCTTTCAGGAATGAAAATTTTGATCTTATACCAAACTTCAACATTCCATATATCATCCAGTATAAGCAGATATCTCCGACCAAATAAACTTTTGTATAGCTTCTCACCTAACTGTTCTACGCTATAATCACTCTCAATCTCACCCAGGCAGGACAAAAGCTTTAACAAGATTTCCGGAACACTATTTTCTTGAGATATTGTAACCCAAGCACGAATATCGAAGTGTTGAACAATAAGTAAGTTTTCGTACACACTTCTTGCTAGTGTAGTTTTACCTATCCCACCCATACCGATTATGGGGATGATTTGCCGATTAGATTGTTGCCCAGTGAGCCAATCCATGAGTAGCATAAACTCATCCTCACAGCGTACCACATAATTATTTGATGATGAAGCTGCAGGCTCCGAATATGTAAGCAGCGTATCTTTGAATCCCATTTTGGCCTTCAACTTCTTAGCTTTTTCCTTGATCAAATCCATCTTTTCTATCACTCTGTGTACATAGACCATAAAATATGAACTTGATTCTCCACATAGATCGGATCCAGAGCGGATTTGATCGACTATGTGAGATTCAACGGCATCTTCAGCCTCATGAGCTGCCGATGCAATCTCTCTCTCCAAATCCTCTGCTTCGCTGCTTGCACCTCCATTTGAACAGCATTCAAGAAAATCTTGCAAGAAACAGACCATTCTACACAGAGATTCGATCTGTTTCTTATCAAGAGAAGTCGAAAGGCGGGGATGATTCTGAATCTGCTCTAAAGTATGCATAAGCGACATCACCGCTGCATAGGCTGCCATACTCACTTTGTAGAAACAGAAAAGCAGCAATAGATTCTTAAAGTGGTGTTGTTGAAGGGAAAGTAGTTCTCTTGTTTGCCGAGGATTTTGTTATATTATTGTCAGTTGACTTGCCGAATAGATTCATACTCGCTGTTCATCATTCTTTTACTATATTTATTTATTATAATGCCACCTTTACACCTTCACTCCCACCACGTTTCGCCGAAGACTTAGTTCGGTGATTGTCTTTTCATTTCGATAATTGATTACATATCTAATCCTTATATGCATAAAAAAGTTCAAATAGTTGCAGCAATATTAATAACCTGTAAATGTATAATAAGGCTGTTAATCAAACTAACTGTATCGGATTACACCTAACTGGACTTGGATACTTGATAGATTCGGGTTGGATCTTTTGGATTGAAAGTTATGAACTCTAACCTAACGGTCTCATTATTTAGTTGGTCCATCAGGCTTATAATATTACTATTTCAAGATTAAAAGCTAAAATAAATAAGTATAACTATGGAGGTTCGAAATCGGATTAAATTGGGCCTGCCGGAACAGTTGAAGTAAAAGAAATAACTAGACACGAAAAACAGTAAATACAGTAGCTCCTTGAACAAAACAAATGTGTAGAGATTTTAGCAGGGCAATGGTATAGTAAATGTAAGAGTCTGATGGCCCAAAAAAGACGTACAAACTCCTCTTTATAGCACAACTAGTGGTTATAACTCTCAGAAACTTTTCGGGGTCGTTGGGCCTCCTAGGCTCGACAGTAGCTCCAAGATACACGCAATTCGGTTTCTGTGTGTCCAGCTCCCCGAGAGCAGGTCGTGCTTTCAATCATATGAAAAGGGAGGTCGGATGTTGATCGAGGGCACAGAATCAAAGAAGAACTCGACACTTGCAGCCATATCGATCGAGATGCTTCCTGGCGATCGAAGCAGAGGCTCGACATGGTTGTTTTCACCTGTTTTGGCAACTTTTGTTATTTTAGCCAAATACCTAGTTTAGGTCTTTTTCTCTCCTCTATAAATAGGACTTATTATGCACGAATTTGAGACTTTTGCTCTCTGACTTTGCATTATTTGGATTGAGCATTGGAGTTTTTAGAGACTTGAAAGGTTCCTATTTCAATTGCAAGGTAATAAAATATGTTTGCTTTATTTCTAGTCATGTTTTGTGGCTAGAACCCTAATAGGTTCTAGAGTTATGATATATCTTTTCTGATGCATGCATAATTGAAATCAACTCTCTTGGCATGGTTTAATTCTCTGATTTAATTTAATAATCTAGATTAAAAGATGGACCGAGAGGTGAATTTGAGTCTAGGTTTAAAGTTATCAATTGAAGGACCTAGAGGTGAAAATTGCAATAGGAAGAGAAAATTAAATATGTTGGTTTTGTCTTCAAAGGAAGAAACTTGCATAGGAATTAATTAGATAATTATTGAGATTAACTGAATTGGTGTTCTTGAGACCGAGAGGATAAAGTCAATTTTTAGTAATCTATGATTTAAATTGTCAGACCAAGGAATTTAATCCATTAAAATTTGATGTTTTCCCCATTGCTGAGTTGATTGATATTGCATGCTGATGATTAGATTATCTGCCCTAGAATCTGTGCTTTTCTTTACTGTTTCCAAAACCTTTATTTCTCGCACTGTCATCTTTAATTTTCAAAACAAAATCCCTTTTTCTATTTCCTCAAACTTCTATGTTCTAGGAATTGTGGCTAGTATTTTGGTTATTTCGTTGCACAGTCCCAGTGGATTCGACCACCTTCGGGTGTAATTATAAATTTATTTGCTTGCTGCTAAAAACAGTTTTTCAAATTGGCGTTGTTGCCAGGGACTTGTCAAATCTATCCAATTATTAGTTTATTTTTAGTTCTGATGGATTGAGGTTGTAATTTCATTTCAATTTTGTTTTAATTTCGTTCTTGTTGATTTTTGTGTTTTTAAGTTCGAGTTTTAGGGTTTGAATTTGGTTTTTGGTGTGTGAATTTTGAATTTCAGTTTGTGTGTGTTTTTTGGGTTTTGTTCTCTATTTCGATCGACAGTCTCCCTGTCGATCGAAACAGCCGCATCCTTTGTGTCGATCGACGCGGGTGCTGATTTTCAGTTTCTTGTGTTTTTGTCTGCAGGTTCATGAACACAAGGGCTCGGGGAAAACCACTCGAGAATTTCGATCCAGAGATCGAAGCTACAGCCTAGAGGAGGAAAATCAAGGAAAAACAAAGGACAAACACCAACATGGATCCACCACACAATTCAGACGGTGAGGATTTCTCAGGAATGCTACCTTTGGAGGACTCCGACACACAGCTCATTACTCAACAGAATTCCCTTCTTCTAGTCCAAGAGGTCAACCATATGAAGGACGTCATCAAGCAACACATGGCAGAAAGGGAAGCTGACAGGCGCGAGGCCGAAAGAAGAGAAAGAGAAAGAGACAGAGAAAGGCGCCGCCAAGATGACTCAGATGATGAGGACCCCAACGCGATGGCCAAGAAGTACAGACCACAGCCCGGGAATGAGGGATTTGCTATTGGCATCACCGCCAATAACTTTGAACTTAAGACCGGTTTGATTCACATGGTTCAGCAGAACCAGTTTAGGGGCCGAGCAGTGGAGGATCCGTACACCCACCTCAGGATGTTCGTGGAGGTGTGTGATACCATCAAGCAGGGAGGAGTCACCCAGGATGTGATCCGTCTGCGCTTGTTTCCCTTCTCACTTTGGGATCTGGCTCGGATATGGTTTACAGCCCTAGACTACAGCAACATCCGTACTTGGGCGGATCTCAGAGAAGAGTTCCTCGCCACCTTCTTTCCGCCTTCAGTTATCATTCAGAAGAAGATGGAGATCCTACAGTTCCACCAGAGATTAGATGAGTCCTTGTTCAAGGTTTGGAGCAGGTGGAACGAGTTGTTGAGGAGCTGCCCAAGCCATGGAGTTGATACCGAGGAGCAGGCCCACATCTTTTATAGAAGGATGAATGAGAATACCCAAGCAGCCGTTGGTTATGCCTCGGGAGGTTCTCTGATAAGCAAGTCACCTGAAAAGACCCTCAAGCTGTTCAAGAAGATGGCATTGCATGCTCAGCAATGGTCTAATCCAAGGAGACCGCAGGTCCGGGCAGTGGAGATTAAGGAAGATGACACCTTGAAGAAGGTGATCGAGAAGCTCAAGGGGGAGGTTGAAAAACTTACTACTTCTGCTTCTGTTTCTGTTGCACAGGTTGACCCTATCGCTGACGTGAACTACATGAATCGTGGTGGCTACCAGAATCAGTATCGGCCAGGGGGATACCAACACTACCATCCTAGACCTCATCCTGGCTTCTCCTACTCTCAGCCTGAAGCTTCCGAACAACCACCGCCAGATTTTAATGTGCAGAATGGCGAGGTCATGGAAAAGAAGAAGAAAAGTCTCGACGAGATGCTCAAGAACTTCATCAAAGCTTCCAACTACCGGGTTGGAAAGATTGAGCAGCAGGTAGCAGTACCAAGGTGGACAGGCTTGGAAAGCACGTGCAGATCATCGAGACTCAAGTCAGTCAGATTGCCACCTCACTTGGTGCACAACACATGCCGGAAAAGCTGCCAAGCTCCATCGAGACAAATCCAAAGAACTAGAAGGACTTCAAGGTTGTGAAGCTCATATACGGAACCAACTATTCAGGCCCGAGCATGCCCCAAAGCAAGTTTGGGGGGAAAAAGAGATTCAGCCCGCAGAGCCGACGACCATGAAGGAGATGTCGACACAGATTCAGAGGATGAGCCTTCGATTGACAAGACTGCAATGGGTGTGTCGATTGACACACCTCCTGTCGATCGACAGGCAGGTCAGACAGGTAGAAACACCTTCCAGTCGACACAGACACAGCTTCAACACCATCCCTCAACTTCTAAAGCTGCCAAGACACCTCCGATGCTTTTTCCTCAGTGATTCGCCAAGCAAAAGGAGGATTCCAAGTTCTCGCGCTTTGTCGAGAATTTGAAGAAGATAAGCATTAATCTGCCACTGATAGAAGCTCTTTCTGAAATTCCAGGTTATATGTGATATCTCCGCAAGCTGATGAGCAAGAAGAAACACTTCCTGGAGAATGCAACCGTGAAGCTTCATGAGCAGTGTAGCTTACTCCTTCAAAAGAAGATGCCAATCAAAAGGAGTGATCCAGGGTGCTTCACAATCCCAGTCAAGATCGGGGGGATTTCATTCGAGAAGGTGTTGTGCAACACTAGTGCCAGCATCAACCTGATGCCCTACTCCATATTCCAGCGCCTCAAGATTGGAGAATTGAGGCCGACCACCATCAAATTGCAGATGACAGACCGCTCTATGTCTCGCCCGAAAGGTATAATTGAAGATGTTCTCATTCGTGTGGGTCATTTGATTTTTCCTGCAGATTTTGTGGTCTTGGATATGAAAGAAGATGAAAGCACACCTTTGATCTTGGGAAGAGAGTTCTTGGACACAAGTGCTGCCTTGATCGACTACCGAGGAGAAGAGATCACTTTGCGAGCTAATGAAGAGAAGATCACATTCAAGCTCGACAGAAGCCGGCAGCAGTCAGAGTGCTTCGGGATTATAGCCAGAGAGGAAATTGATGAAGAGGAGGACGAAGAAGCAAGTGAGGAGATCAGAGAAGACAAAGCCGCTCAAGAATGGGAGCTAGGGAATGAGGTGGCAAAATTGTCAATTACACCATCTCATCCCGAGCTCAATACTGTCATTCAAGACCGACTTGTCTATATGGTGGATTCTCAAGAAAGGCGAGTGCGATCTAGCCCGCCTTGGTTCTGAAAAGAGGTACCGTCGAGCTACGACGTTAACTAAAGCACTTGTTGGGAGGTAACCCAACTTTTACATGATTTCCTTTCAATTCCTGTTGTTTTCTTTTCAATTTATGTTTTTATTTCCGTTGGTGTGTTTAACTTTATTTTTTAATTTTTGTTTCGCAATTATTTTGTTTTATTTTCAAAAAAAAAATTGATCAGAGAGGATTTACCTCTGTGTTGATCGACAGGGCTCCTGTCGATCGACACAGAGTGCTAGCATCCCCAAACCTTCGTCCCGACAAGCTGAGTCCTCCAGTGGATAAAAAGTTGATGTCTGAGATCAACAGTCAGGTACAAGTTCTGTTTATTGTTTGATTTTCAAACTTTTTCTTACTCTCGAAGTTCGAAATAAGTTTGGGGGGATGTGGACAAGAAATTCGAACTTTTCTATCATTTACTTACTTTATTTTTTATTGCATTATTTGAATTGGTGTGTTTATTTAATTTTTGCCTAGAAAAAAAATATAGATATTATGTTGAGAAATTTTTTTGAGTAATTTAACCCACTTGAATTTTGTGTAAGTTTGGAATCGGTCTTTGATGAGTTGATTTGATTTTAATTGTGGTTGATTGCCTATGAATGTAGAATATCGCATGACAGGGTCTAATTGAAACTTACACTTGCATGATGTTTGAGTGGATTGAAATTGACTAAGGAAGAAATTTTTGAGCCCAAGTGAGTTTTTGAGCCTTTATTTGTTCATGAAAGATTCGCATGTATGTTTTTGTTTCTCTAGAATTTGCTTTTGTTTTGTTTTGAGACTGCATAGTGTGCACAAGGATAGAAAATGATCTTAGGCCATCCTTGTTAGCCATATTATTCTAAACACTATCCCTTATAAAAATTTATCCTTAGTTAAGCCCCTTTGAGCCTATTACTTTTCTTTCTTGTCTATGAGTTAAGAGAAGCATTGTAGTTCATCTTGTCTATGAGAAGTGCTATAAATAGGTGATATGTTTTTTTGTATAAGAGAGTTTGGTGAAATAAAGGCTAGATTGATTCATATTGTTCATAAGTAACCTTTGAGTCCTTGGTTTCTGTACTTGTCTATGAGTGAAATTCTGGATTCCTTCTTGTCTATAAGTTGAGGTGAAACAAAAATTATAAGAGGATAAGAAATATTTATATGATATACAAAAGAAGGTTGGGCTCTAAAAAAAAAAAGAGAGAGCTTGAAAAAGAAAAGGAAAGAGTCTTGATTTGAATTGTAAAATCTAAGGAGAAGGGTAGATGTTCATAAGAGGGTGAATTAAGATTGATGAGGTGGACGCTCTTAGTTGATTTTGAGTCACTTGGCCATATTTCCCTACCTTTCACAAAAAGCCTTCATTACAACCCTTTCAAAGATTTTAGAACTCTTGCAAGCCTATGGTAGAAATTTCATCATACATGTTGTGAGCGCTTTCATTGAAACCTAAACACTTGTGTGAATGAGGGATACACTTTCTTGTGAGTCTTCCGAAGTTGATGAATAACTTATCTCTTTCAATTGCTTGTGTGATGTGAGTTGATGAACCTAGATTGTGATGAATCTTGTAAGGCATTGCACTTTCAAATGCTCGAGATTTCTATTCTTCTTTTCTTCGATTGAGAACAATCTTATATTCAAGTTTGGTGTGTTTGATAAGCTCGTATTATTACTCACTTATCTATATTTTTCTCCATTGTTTCAAGTGCATTTTATTATATTTTTTGTTATTTCTGTACATGAGACTGTTTTAGAGGGTGTTATGTCTTTCATGGATAATTTTGCAGGTATTTAGGGCGGAAAAGAGGTGAAATGATGAAAGAACCGAGTTACATGGAGTGCCGCTTCGATTGACGCACGGGTAGTCGACCACAGATGGAAGGCGAAGCTAAAATCCTGAAGCAGGACCTCTGTGTTGATCGACAGACACCCTGTCGATTAACACAGAGGTCGGATGTCGATCGAGGGCACAAAATCAAAGAAGAGCTCGACACTTGCAGCCATGTCGATCGAGATGCTCCCTGTTGATCGATTGGGAGAACAAAGATGGGAAATCGACACAGCAACAACCCGGATTTCGACTTGACGCTTGTGTCGATCGACAGGCTCCCTGTCGATCGACACAGAGGCTCGACATGGCTGTTTTCACCTATTTTGGCAACTTTTGTTATTTTAGCCCAATACCTAGTTTAGGTTTTTTTTCTCTCCTCTATAAATAGGACTTATTATGCACGAATTAGAATATGTTGGTTTTTGTCTCAAAAGGAAAAAACTTGCATAGGAATTAATTAGATAATTATTGAGATTAACTGAATTGGTGTTCTTGAGACCGAGAGGATATAGTCACTATTTAGTAATCTAGATTTAAATTGCCAGACCAAGGAATTTAATCCATTAAAATATGATGTTTTTCCCATTGCTGAGTTGATTGATATTGCATGCTGATGATTAGATTATGTGCCCTAGGATCTGTGCTTTTCTTTACTCTTTCCAAAACCTTTATTTTCTCGCACTGTCATCTTTAATTTTCAAAACAAAATCCCTTTTTCTATTTCCTCAAACTTCTATGTTCTAGGAATTGTGGCTAGTATTTTGGTTATTTCGTTGCACAGTCCCTGTGGTTTTGACCACCTTCGGGTGTAATTATAAATTTATTTGCGCTGCTAAAAACAGTTTATCAACAAGCAAAAGGAGTAGTTCTGAGTATCTGATTTTTTTGTGTGTCTTTTTTTTATTACCGCATTTTTTAAACTTTTCATGTACTTGTAATCGAACACACATCTAGTGAAAAGTGAAAAATTATTGGTTTGAAGACAACTACTCATTGTATCTTACGTTGATTCTTGACTGGCTACATTCACATATTCTAGTGTGATCAGCAATCCTTTTTCTATTATCACTCTAATATGATTTATATCAATCGAGAATTACTCTCCCATTCAGGGGGAAGATCAATTAGAGTAGGTCGGGTGTAGAAGAAGCACAGTTCTGAGCAGTGTTAGATTGACAAACTTTGTAAACTCAGATTAACTGTATCTTCTTGCCGACTTAGATAGACTTAGAGGTATGGTTTTGACAACATCAAAAAGGGGGAAATTGTTAGGTGTTGATGTAGAAATCCCACCTTTAAAATTGATGTTTTGATGTGTCAAAACTGTGTACCAAAGTCTAGGCCTTAGAGTTATTACCTCATGTAATCCTTGTATAGGATGATCGAGTTGTAATAGTCTAGGAGAAGAGAACTATAAAAAATGTGGAACAGTTGCCGTCCAGACGAGAAAACTATCAAGAATAAAGGACAAGAAAAATAGAGCAGAGTAACGGATGCGAAAAACTGTGCAGCAGTTTTTCACCTGTCAAGGTTTGGATATCACAGAAAACTGTGCTGACAGTTTTCATAAAGAAACTGCTGAGAGGCGCTCACAGTTTCAGACCGGGATAGTTTCACATCAAGGAATGCGTGAACAGCAAGATGTCGATCAGTCCTAGAAGAACATTAATGAAGTCAATGATAAGAGACGAATAGACACTCAGTTATGACTGGCGTACAATGTTGTTCGGCGTCTGACACATCAAGTACAAACTGCCCTGCAAAAAGCAGGACAGTGTCTCAAAAAAGGTAGAGGAGCAGGTCTACTTTACAGAGAATGATGGACTCTGATTGGACATCCTTCAAAATGTCTCTACCGGTTATTTTCATATCTCCAACTATAAATAGCAGGAGGATCAGAGACAAAAACACCTTCGACACAAAAACCTGGCCGTCACTCTGCCAAATTAAAAGCTCAAGCATTAAAAGCTCTCAAGCGAGAAGGTATTAACTCCGTGGTTCATTTATTGAACATGAGGCATTATTGCTTAAGGAATCTCTTGAGATTCACCGTGTGACCTTGTGTACACGAGGATTAAGTCCTTTGACTTAATCTACTCTCTTGGTGTTCTTACTCTTCAAGTGAGAACACAGCAGCCTGATTTTCTAAGGAAGAGAAGGTTATTACGGGCAATTGCCAACCAACATACGTTCTGGGAAGAACTCAACCATCCAACCCACCAGAGAAGGAAAAGGGAGGTTTGTCCTCAGTCCATCTTCAAAGACTGTCAGTTCCGAGGAGACTTCGAGGAGTTGCCTGGCTTTGAGGAACTAAAGAAGGAGTGAAGAACAACTACCTGGGCGAGTGATCCATTCTGCTGTGGATGGAGGTCTCTACAGCATTTGGCTATAGATCTTGAGGATTGTATCTTAATTACTTAGTGGATTTTTGGATCAGATATCCGAAGAGTGGACGTAGGACTTAAGGCTCCAAACCACACTAAATATCCTGCCTCATTTACAATTTTACTTACTTTACGCATCACACAGTTTTCAATTGATTGAAACCTTCAACACTTGTCTAAAAGTGTTGAAGTGTATAACTGTTAACTGTTCATAACTGTAAAACTGAAGACCTAAATTGCTTTCTAACACAAACTGTCATTTTTAAAACTATCATAAAAAAATGAGTTAAAGATTGAAACTGAACTGTCTGCGTTTTAGAGTGCAATTAACTGTCTTAATACTTCTGTTGCACATCATATGTACTCTGATCTGGGACCAACAATGACCTTATGGTAAGTTACAGTCGTTAGATGTTCCTGAATGAAAATGGGAACATATAACGATGGATTTTGTGATGGGTTTACCAAGATCGCAGAAAAGGAAATATCGTGATATGGGTCGCAGTTGATTGTCTGACCAAGTGCGCTCATTTCTTAACAATACGAGTAACTTATGGTTCAGACAAACTTGCTCAAGTGTATATAAGAGAAATTGTACAATTGCATGGTGTGCCCGTATGTATTACCTCTTATCGTGATTCAAAATTCACTTCCAGATTCTGGATGAGTTTACAGAAGAAGTTTGTTACACGTCTGAATTCCAGTAAAGCATTCCATCCACAGACAGATGGACAGTCCGAATGGACCATTCAAACATTAGAAGATATGTTGAGAACAGTTGTGTTAGACCGTAAGGGTCATTGGGAACTGATATTACCTTTAATCGAGTTTGCCTATAATAACAACTATCAGGCAACAATCGGAATGGGTATGAAGCCTTGTATGGTAGAAAGTGTAGATCTCCACTATACTGGGATGAAATAGAAGAGAAAAGGATACTTGGACCGGAGGCAGTCAATGAGATGATGGAAATTGTCCGCCAGATTCGAGAAAGAATGAAAGAAGCTCAGAACAGACATAAATCTTACGCTGATGTAAAAAGAACCGAGTTAAACTTTAAAGTGGGAGATAAAGTATACTTTAAGGTTTCGCCTTCAAAAGGAATCGTACGATTCGGAACAAGAGGTAAGATTAAACCAAGATTTATAGGACCCTGTGAAGTGTTAGAAAAATTTGGTCCAGTAGTTTATCGCCTAGCTTTACCTCCAGTATTGGGTAATGTTCATGACTTTTTCCATGTACCACAAGTGAGAAAATATGTTATGATCCTAAACATGTGATTCAGCAAGAGGAGATAGAGCTTAGCCCTAATTTGAAGTATGAAGAATGCCATGAGGGTATTATGGATAGGAGGATCCAGAAATTGAGGAACAAAGAGATACCGTTAGTTAAAGTTCTATTATGAAGAAGCAACTTAGGAACTCGAGGAAAAAGATGAGAATCAGATACCCAGAGTTGTTCTGACCACCCTACAAAATTTCAGGACGAAATTTCTTTGAAGGTGGGGTGAATGTAATAACCCGAGGAATATAATAAAGTTATCATGTTTTTAGGGCAATATTTATGTGATTAATTGGTGTTTAAGAAGGTGAATTATATAGGCTAAGACATCAAGAGATATCATATGCTCAAGGGTATGTCTATACACATATGTGTATATGAGAGGAGTGTATGTATATTCCACTTTAAATATGGAGATTATATTATTGAAAAAGCAAGGACACTTGTTATTACCTTGTTAATCTAGCTTGTGACTAACCAAGGCTAGCCTACACAGACTCACCACATCAATTAGAGTAATAATAGATCAAACACTTCATTTCCCTCACCATTTTCGCAGAAGAGCGAGAGAGCTCCAGGACAGCGAACTTCTAATGAGTTTTCCGGCCAGTAGACGGTGAATTTGGAGGTGGTTGTGAGAAACCATCTTGTAGATCTTCGAGAGTAGATGCTCGTGGACTACTCATTTGCTTAAATAGGGTAAGAAATGACCAAGTTATGACAATTTTTCTAAACTGTGGCAGAGAGAGTGCAAATTCGAGTTTTGAGTTTATTTGATCCCATATCCTAGAATTTCCTTGGCTTGATGTTGTTAATTATTTTTAGGGACTTAAGTGAGGTGTAGGGTCGAATTGTGAAGGTGGAAACTTGGGATTTGGTTGATCAACAACTTGGAGAGGAAGGTGAGAACCCTTTTTCAAGAATTTTCAATTTCTCATGCATCAATTGGGGTTTGATCTTACATGCAATGATGTTTTTGTGTTATTTAGCATGTGCATATGTAGAATTATTGTTGTGGTTGAAGAATTATTGTTGTGGTTGATATTGGGGTTGAATGTGGTCGAAATTTGGGTGAAAACGGGGTGAATGTCGCAGCCCCCATCGCCGGTGCAATCGAGGCGCGGCCAAGGGATGGACCGCACCAGAGGTTGCTCACAGTAGCCGTCTGGGTGCGGTCCGGGGCGCAGTCAGGGTGCAGGTGGCCGCGACCGTGCCTGAGCGAGAGTGGTTCGTGAGCCGTCGGTTTCCTTGCTTGTTTCATCCGTTCCTAATAGCTAAAACCCTAGTATCTTTTCATGCATAAATTATGAGGGTCTAAACATGATTTGAATGTAAAATATATTGGAAATAATTGGTTTTTATATATGATTGTTATAATCTTGTAATGTGGTTAGTTGGCTTGATATTGGACTTAATCGATAAAGACCTAGAATAAAATGATTTAAGGACATAGAATGAATTGTATGATTATGTGAGCTTGATGAGATATTTATACTAAGTTATAGAAGTTGGTACTTGTGAATTAGGAGTTCGTATGTTATTTTTGAACCATGAATGTAATGATGCATTATAGAGGTTCATGATTTAAAGAAATGATTGAGATCCTTGATAAGCTCATTATTTTACTCGCTTATCTATATTATTTTCTACTATTTTATATGGTTTTATTGAGTTTATATATAAATTATGTCCATGAGTCTATATTAGGTGGTATTATGCGCGTTTTGGTGTTTTTACAGGTTTTAGGCCTAAATTCAATGGAAAACCCATTCCAAGAGCAGCAGATGTTGAAAGAAACATGCACGAATTCTTCCAAAGTTTGAATATGAGCTAATGGATCACATGGATGGAAAGATCTTTGAATTAGCTTTCCAACGCAACTAGAATCGGGTCAATCGGAGTTCGGAGGAGAAAGTTATGGCCAAAACCGTGAGATCGCGCAGGAGGGCGAAAGGCTTCCTCGACCGAAGACACGTCTACTCGATCGAGGGAGACAAAAATGCTTCCTCGATCGAGTGGAATCTTCCTCGGTCGAGGAAGGGGTATTTTCTGGCGCGGAAATCTGATAAAATTCGGATTTATTCATATCTTTAGCCCTAGATTCGATAGGATACACATCCACCATTATAAATAGCCTTCTAAAATCGAGAACTTTAATGCCTTTTCATATTTTTCGTTTTATAATTGTGTTTTGAGAGTTTGGAGACTTGGGAAACACGAAACCCTTTATTTTTCTTGTAAGTTCTTTACTTTTATGCAATTTAATATGTTTTCTTTTGGATTTCTATCTACGATGAGTGGCTAGAAACCCTAGCGGGTTCTAGGGGCTGAATATTATTATGGATGCATGTTAGGATTAATTAATTAGGTTCATGATTCCTGTGTTTATTTCATAATTCTAGATTAATTCAAGGACCGAGAGGTGATGATTGATTTAGATGTCTAGCTATTGATAGAAGGACCGAGAGGTGAATATTAATAGTGGGAATAGGAATACATGATATGATCTACACTATCCAAACAGATGTACTAGACGTAGGAATTGAACTGATTTGCTTATCGGATTGATTAATTTGGTGTACTTTGAGACCGAGCGGAGATGAGTCACTAATTAGTAATCTAGGTTATATTTGCCAGACCAGGAAATATAGCAATGTTGCAGTATTCCACCTGTTAAATTGATTGATTCCTACATGTTATCCATAATAAGAGTTCTTCCCTAGAATCTGTGTTCTTTAATTTGCTTTTCAAAAACTCCTTTAATTTTCTGCATTGTTCTCTTTACTTTTTAAAAACCCTGATTTTGGATCACTCAAACAATGAATTTTAGGATCATAGCTAGTATATAGGATAGTTTCCCCATAAAATTCCCCTGGATCGATAACCTTAGGGTTTACAAATTTATTTGGCCACTGTATTATAATTAATCTGGTAGAAATATCAGTGATCAAAATTGGCGCCGTTGCCGGGGAATTGTTACATTTTATCTTGTTACTAGTTCATTCTAGGATTTGCTGGATTGAGTTTTTTTTTTCTGTACGTGTGCGTGTGTGAGATTTCGTTTTTGTGCCCGCTTCGATCGAGTGACACTCGCCTCGGTCGAAGTCGAGCATCTTGTTGCCTCGATCGAGTGACTCTAGCCTCGGTCGAGGAAGTTTTTTTTTGTGTCGATCGACGTGAATCCACGTCGATCGACGCTGAACTGATATTTACCTATTTCCTGTGCAGGTGCATGAACACGCGAGCCAAAGAAAAAACACTCGAGGCTTTCGTCCCTGAAATTGAAGCAACCTGCAGGAAAATCAAGAAGAATGGAAAAGACAAACAGCAAGAGATGGCTGAGAATCTTGAAGCACCTCTGCAAAACATGACTCCCGAGGAGCAGAGGCAATTTGTGAATGAAGTGCAACAGCTGAGAGCGCAATTGCAAGCAGCCCAGGCTACTCAGGCGGAGCAAGCTGCAAGACTGGCAGAGCTGAATAATAGACAGATTGTGGTTCCACAAAGGTCCATCTTGGATCGATTTCTTCCACAGCAAGCGGAGGCCGGATTCAGAGTTGGCATTGATGCCAACAACTTCGAGCTGCGCACAGGCCTTATTCAGATGGTGCAGCAAAACCAGTTTGGGGGAAGAGCCGTAGAAGATCCATACACCCACCTCAACCAATTCATCGAGGTGTGTAACACTGTGAAGCAGAACGGAGTAACCCAAGATGTGATCAGGATGAGACTGTTCTTGTTCTCATTCAGAGACGAGGCACGGTCTTGGTTTGCTGGACTGGATAAGAGTCAGATCGGGACATGGGAGGAGCTTCGAGCAGAGTTCCTTACCAACTACTTCCCACCAAGCCTGCTGCTAAAAAGGAAAGCTGCCATTACTTCTTTCAAGCAGATGTATGACGAGTCACTTTACGAGGCTTGGAAGAGATACAAAGAGCTTCTACGACTCTGTCCTGGACATGGCATCGATCTGGAGATGCAAGTGTGTCACTTTTATGAGGGACTGAACCCTCACATGAAGGAGCTGGTTGATGCATCGGCCGGAGGAATACTGATGAAGAAGAGTGGTGCAGAAAGTATGAGGTTGCTGGCTGATATGGCACTGAATAGCCACCAATGGCCAACTGATAGGCAGCTACCAGTCAAAGCTGTAGAGACAAAGCCAGAGTTCGATGTGGTCGCTGAGGTGAAAAAGCTCAGGGAAGAGATTGAGAAATTGGGCACATCACAAGCTGCACCTGCTGTAGAGCCAAGCATGGCTATTGTACCCGTGGAGGCTGACTACATCAATCGAGGTGCAAGCAGTTCGTCTGGAACTGTCGGGACGGAGGTGAATTACATTGGCGGTGGTTATCACAATAACTACCGAGGCAATCAAGGGTATCATTAAAACCATGGGCGATCTCACCCTGGTTTTTCTTATGCTAACCCTTCTGCTGCAGAACACCCTCCGCCTGATTTTGATGTAGGTACTGGAGGAGAGATCGTTGAAAGAAAGAAATCTGTGCTAGAGGAGACGCTCGAGAAATTCATCAAGAGCTCGGATAACCGGTTTGGGAAAGTAGAAACCGAGGTGAAGGGAATGGCAAACCACATGCATCAGATGACGAAACACCTTCAAATGATGGACACACAATTGAGCCAGATTTCCACCACACTCGGCAATCAACACAAGCCCGGACAATTGCCAAGTATGACTGAGGTGAACCCAAAAGCCCAAAAAGACTGCAAAGCCGTTACTCTGAGGTCTGGGACAAGCTACAAGGGTCCCGAGATGGCTGTAGACGATTCTGGAGGCAAAAAGGAGCAAAAATGTGCAGAAGATGAATCCACCTCGATTGACGGACATGCCACTTCGATCGAGGGAGAAGAAACAGGTCCGTCGATCGACGGACCTGCCTCGTCGATCGAGGTTGAAGACAGAAGTCCCTCGATCGATGCCACCTTGGCTCGATCGAGGAAGAAGTCTGATCCAGCAATGAAGTCAAAGCAATCTGAAGATAAACTCCCTACTTTGCCATTTCCACAGCGGTTCGCGAAGCAGAAAGAGGACGAGAAATTCTCCAGATTTGTGGAGAACCTGAAGAAGGTCAGCATCAACATTCTGCTGATCGAAGCACTGAAGGAAATCCCGGGGTACATGAAGTACCTCCGAAAATTGATGAGTGGAAAGAAGCAGTTCGTGGAGAATGAGACCGTGAAGATCCACGAGCAGTGCAGCCTGCTACTTCAAAAGCAGGTGCCCATCAAGAGAAGCGATCCTGGATGCTTCTCTATTCCGGTTGAGATTGGGGGACACACGTTCGAGAGAGTACTTTGCGATACTGGAGCTAGTATCAATCTGATGCCGTACTCCATCTACAAGCGTCTCAACATCGGAGAGATGAGGCCCACGACGATCTCCTTGCAGATGGCGGACCGGTCTGTGTCCCGCCCAAAAGGTATACTAGAGGATGTGCTCATTCGCGTGGGCCATCTCATTTTTCCTGTAGATTTCGTGGTGCACGAGATGAAGGAGGATGAGAACATGCCCATGATCTTGGGGCGTGAATTTCTCGACACTAGCGCTGCTCTCATTGACTGTCGAGGCGGCGAGATCACACTCCGAGCGAATGACGAGAGGATCACCTTTGTGATCGACAAGAACAAGAAGAAAGCGGAGTGCAATCGAATCTCCACTGCTGTCGAAGGAGATGAAACTGAAAAGAAAGAAGCCGCTGCCATCGAATGGGAGCGAGGAAACGATAGGGTAGCAGTGTCAACTGCGCCACCTTTTTCTGAGCTCACCACCATTATCAAAGACCGGAAAGTCTACATGGTGGATGCTAAAGGCCGGCGAGTCTTGACCCGACCTCCTTGGCAGTGATTTGAGGTATCGTCGAGCTGCGACGTTAAATCAAGCACTTGTTGGGAGGTAACCCAACCCTTTCCGTAATTTTTTTATTTGTTTTTGTTTTTTTTATATATTTCGAATTTTTTTGCTTTTATTTCTTTGTTAACAGTTGTTTTGCAGCATTGAAAAAAAAAAAATCGCGACTTCGGGGGATAAAAAAAAAGTGGATGTCTGAGATCCACTACCAGGTATCGTTCCCTCTTTTGTCTGATTTTCAAACTTATTCCACTCTTCGAGTTGGAAATAAGTTTGGGGGGATGTGGACAAGAGATGGAACATTCTATCTTTTATTTATTATGCTTTCCGTCTTTAAATTTTTGCCTTAGTTTTAAATTTTATTCTATTTTGTGGGGAAAATTTTTGAGTTTTGAAATAACCCGAATGAGATTGTGAGATTAGAATTGGTTGAGGGTTGAGTTTGAGTTGATTGTGATTGTGGTTAGATGCCTATGAATGTAGAATACCGCATGATAGGATTGATTTGACACTTATACTTGCTTGCTGATTGAGCTGATTTGAAATTGACTGTGGAAGAAAATTGGAAACCCTTGTGTGAGAAATTTGAGCCTTTATTCGTTTGATGTGAGATTCACATGTGTGTTTTTATTTATCTAGAACTTGCCTATTTTCTGTGTTGAGGCTGCATAGTGTGCACAAGTTTAGGAGATGATCTTAGGCCATCTTTGATAGCCCAATTCCCTAAACATTGTCCCTTCACATTGAATTTTCCCTAGTTAGCCACTTTTGAGCCTATACAAAATTTTTCTTTCCTTGTCTATGAGCTTAAGAAAAAGTATTGGTTTCGCTCATGTCTTGAGTTGTGGTATATGAGGTGGAATAATTGTGATATGGAGATAAGAAATTATAAATTAGAGGTGAAAAGATGTGTGAAAAAGAAGCTCAAAGTAATAATTAGAATTATCATAAGCTCTCTGAAAAGAAAAGAATACAAAATTATGTAAAGAGCATAAGAGATTCAAAATGAGCTAGAAAAAAAAAAAAAGGTTGTGTATTTGTTGATATATTTGAGGAGAAGGGTGAATGAACTTAGATGGTGGTTTGGATTGATTGAGGAAGTACAACTTGATTGATTTTAGTCACTTGGCCATATTTTCCTACCCCTCACAAAAGCCTACATTACAACCTTATGAAAGTCCTTTTTGATTCTAGACTTGTGTGCACATTCTAGCAGTGGAGATATTAGAAAATTTGCAAGCCTATGGTAGAAATTTCTTCATACATGTTGTTGAGTGCTTTCATCTATATCTTAAACACTTGAGAGTTGAGTGATACACTTCCTGTGAGTTCTTCCACTGTTGATGAATTTTCTGTCTCTTTCAAATTGCTTATGTGTAGTAGATTTTTGATTCTTGACTGTGATGAATCTTGTGAGGCATTGCACTTTAATCGCATGATCTTTTGATTTCTTTCTTGCCTATTGATTGAGGACAATCAAACGTTCAAGTTTGGGGGATTTGATAAGCTCATTATTTTACTCGCTTATCTATATTATTTTCTACTATTTTATATGGTTTTATTGAGTTTATATATAAATTATGTCCATGAGTCTATATTAGGTGGTATTATGCTCGTTTTGGTGTTTTTACAGGTTTTAGGCCTAAATTCAATGGAAAACCCATTCCAAGAGCAGCAGATGTTGAAAGAAACATGCACGAATTCTTCCAAAGTTGGAATATGAGCTAATGGAGCACATGGATGGAAAGATCTTTGAATTAGCTTTCCAACGCAACTAGAATCGGGTCAATCAGAGTTCGGAGGAGAAAGTTATGGCCAAAACCGTGAGATCGCGCAGGAGGGCGAAAGGCTTCCTCGACCGAAGACACGTCTACTCGATCGAGGGAGACAAAAATGCTTCCTCGATCGAGTGGAATCTTCCTCGGTCGAGGAAGGGGTATTTTCTGGCGCGGAAATCTGATAAAATTCGGATTTATTCATATCTTTAGCCCTAGATTCGATAGGATACACATCCACCATTATAAATAGCCTTCTAAAATCGAGAACTTTAATGCCTTTTCATATTTTTCGTTTTATAATTGTGTTTTGAGAGTTTGGAGACTTGGGAAACACGAAACCCTTTATTTTTCTTGTAAGTTCTTTACTTTTATGCAATTTAATATGTTTTCTTTTGGATTTCTATCTACGATGAGTGGCTAGAAACCCTAGCGGGTTCTAGGGGCTGAATATTATTATGGATGCATGTTAGGATTAATTAATTAGGTTCATGATTCCTGTGTTTATTTCATAATTCTAGATTAATTCAAGGACCGAGAGGTGACGATTGATTTAGATGTCTAGCTATTGATAGAAGGACCGAGAGGTGAATATTAATAGTGGGAATAGGAATACATGATATGATCTACACTATCCAAACAGATGTACTAGACGTAGGAATTGAACTGATTTGCTTATCGGATTGATTAATTTGGTGTACTTTGAGACCGAGCGGAGATGAGTCACTAATTAGTAATCTAGGTTATATTTGCCAGACCAGGAAATATAGCATTGTTGCAGTATTCCACCTGTTAAATTGATTGATTCCTACATGTTATCCATAATAAGAGTTCTTCCCTAGAATCTGTGTTCTTTAATTTGCTTTTCAAAAACTCCTTTAATTTTCTGCATTGTTCTCTTTACTTTTTAAAAACCCTGATTTTGGATCACTCAAACAATGAATTTTAGGATCATAGCTAGTATATAGGATAGTTTCCCCATAAAATTCCCCTGGATCGATAACCTTAGGGTTTACAAATTTATTTGGCCACTGTATTATAATTAATCTGGTAGAAATATCAGTGATCAATCCTAAATTGAGAAAAAGTAAGCATATTATGAGCTAGATTGTTGGTTATGAACTTGAATTCTATAGGAGGAGTTGTTGTGGAAGAGTATGATAAATTTTGTTGAAAGTGATTTAAATGAATCAAGATATGTTGTGATTATGTGGTTCATGAATGTGTATCTTATCTCTGTTTCGTGACTAATGTGTTAAGGAAATCATGCTGGACAAGGTTTTGCTTTCGAGCAGCTGCCGCGCTATCTAAATTAGTAAGAGATCAAGGTGGGCTTTTATTATAAAATACAAAAGCATGAAAATATTTTCCTTTCAAAATAAAATCATGAAAATTTTTTGCTTTTAAAATGATTGTTATGCCAAAAATGGTTTTGTGGATCATATTTGTACCTCTGAAGCCAGAAGAACTTGGCCAGAGAGAAGGGAGACGTCAGCAAAATGCACCAAGGTTAAAATCCTTGAGAGCGGTTTTTGACTGATTGCGAGCCCCCGAAGGTCATTGCTCTTGCGCCGTAGTACCATGAGCTAAAAGCTCTGGTATGTCAAGCTGGTGGTTCGTCGCCCTAGTCTATTAAATTGTGGAGTGGATTAACCGCGGGTTGACACTCAGGGGTGATAAGGTCGGTAAAGTACTAAAGTCGATCGGATCTCAATGGGCATTCCAGGATCAGTGCACTTTGATGACAGTGGGTTGAGTGGATCATGTCATTCCCAACTGTACATCGTGACTTGGAAGTAGGCATGCTTCCAAGCCACACGTTTAAAATAGATAATGATCACACGTAAAATATTAAACTCTGCAGAGTATATGAAACTATTTTTATAAGAATGAGTGAATTTCTAAACTAAAACATCATATCTTATCAACTAAATGACATAACAATTTATATTTGTATTGCTTTCGGGGATGTGTTCACTGGGTACACGGTGTACTCAGCCCCTGCATGTTATT
This sequence comes from Plectranthus barbatus, assembly GCA_026898455.1. NCBI lineage: Eukaryota > Viridiplantae > Streptophyta > Magnoliopsida > Lamiales > Lamiaceae > Plectranthus > Plectranthus barbatus. The sequence continues at coordinate 45,763 of JAPKLW010001424.1, read as the reverse complement.
TCTAAAACACGTAGGTTAAAGCTTGGAGCAATGGAGATGGCAGTAGGAATGTGTGAGCAGTCCAAATCAGAGCTCGATGCTGAGATATGTATTCTCATATATATATCTCCACTACGTAAATCTTCGCTGCATTGAATCTCTAAAACACAAACTTCCTCTTGTTTTGTACAAACTTATCATGATTGCGTTTGAACTCTACTAGATGATGGTTCTTTGGTATGAACTTAACCCTATTACCATTTTTATGAATGTCAGCTTCCGCTTAATCTTGTCTGTAATAATATTACTTGGTGAGAAAACCTCGAGAGTTAACCCGTCGCGCTCTCGTAAGTCAGGGAAGCTAAATAGGAGCGTGACATATTAATATATAGATATAGAAAATATATTCAATTATATAATTTAAATTTAATATAAATTAAAAGAATAATTTAGCAAATTAAAAATATATGAACTATTATAAGCATGCCTTTATCTAGTTATATATATCTAATATATTGATTTTTTTTTAATTATCTAAAATTTAATATATTTGATATTATTTACCTAATATACTATATCTCTATCATTATTATTTACCTATAATCAGTATACATACTTACCATATGTAATTTTACTTACCTGATGTAAGTTGGATTTATTTTTTGTAATATATTTTGGGGGGAAAATTTTTGTGATGGGATTTTATTTTTTAATATATATAGATATCGATATAAATAAAGATTTTGTGTTGCAACAATGCGCTTTCCGGGTGCCTTCACATACTCTATGTTTTCATGTATGGCCAATTTTAGTATAAACAACAATGTAGCATTTAATTGAGCAAAAAGTAATTTCATCCAAGTTGTCAATATCTTGGGGCACAAGTGATTGAAACATTTTATTTATATCAAAAGGTCATGAATTCAAGTTACATTAAAAATATTCAAAGTCAAATTTAAATTAATACATAGTATTTCAAAAAGAGTTTGCTACAAATCACTAGCTCACCCACTCTACTACTAATGGGTTGTAAGGGGTAGGTGAAGTGAGCCGATCCAAAGTGTTTAATGAATTATTTTTTTTTAAAGCATTTATCGATGTTTTAATCGTTTTAGTAGAATCATATACTTGTTTTACAATTGTGGTTTGTTCTTTGTTTGAAAGATGAAAACAAAGAGTTCAAAGTAAATAAGTAAAAGAGGGAAGGTAGAATGCAAAAAAAAAAAAGAGAGAGATTTCTTCGTCCCCACTCCGAGCTAAGCAGTAAAAACATCTTGTCATTATCTTCATAATAATGCAAAAAAGGTAAATGATACAATTGTGATCCAATTTCCAAGTAATGATTAGTAAATAGTGTATGCACGGATAGAAAATAATATACGTTCATAATTTGCATTTGCTTACACTTTTTTCAACACAAATTAGGCATGATAACATCCCTTAATACGAAGTAATTAAAACATCTTACTCAATCATCTCTCAAAATTATGTCCAGTGAGGAGAATCTCAATCCATATTAACTTCTGGAATTTTGATTTTTATTTCTCATGAATGAAGATAAGACTATATGTTTGAGGTTTATTATTTAATTTAAATTTGAAATTAAGAACTAACAAAATAAAATTGTAATAGTATAATAGTTTAAACCCTTATTTTTTAAAAGAGCTATATTAAAAAAATAGCTATATTTATATTGATCGTTAAAATTAGGCATGTTCAATCAATTGAGCCGTGTCAAACCCGCCCCGACACCCACCCGACCCACTCAACCACCCGAATTTCGGGTTGGGTGGATCAGGCGAAAAACTTACCCGACCTTTTTTTCCCAATGCATTTTCATTCTCATTGAATCCAAAGTAGAAACATAACACATGCTTGGACCAATAAATTTATTTTCATATATTCTTTAACACAATGGGGAAAAAGGAAAACAGACCAGAGCCTAAAGTTGTACGAGTCTTCAGTGATTCTTTTGTTTGAGAAATTTATACCAGCTGTCCCAAACACACTCCAATCAAGTAGTTTTTAAAAGTCAGCCTGAATAAAACATTCTTCAGTCAAGGATCCTTAGCATCATCATTATTTGGAATGGACACATTTTAGTTTATGAAACTTTATCATCAGCCCATCAGAGAATCAATCACCACAAACATACACAATAAAATAATAAAAGAGGAAATAGCAGAAGTAGTGAGGAGAAATATTTCAACTATACAACATCTCTACACTGTTACGCCAGAATCTCTACACGGTGGGTGAAGGCTGGCGGGGTGGAGAGAAAGATTACCTGATCGCAGGAGTGGGTGAATACGGCAGGCAGGTCGGCAGCCATGCAGCAGGTCGGCAGGGTGAGTGCAGCAGGCACTGAGCAGTGGAGCACGTCGAGGACGAGGGCAGGGCCGCAGGTCAGCAAAGGTGGTGGGTGCTGGCTGCAGCGTTTCAGAGTCGGGGGTGTTTCAAATGTATTTTGGGACAAGGGGATTTAGTTTTTAGGTTTATGTATATTATCGGTAGGGTTGGAAGGAACCCAAACCCGAGCAATACCACCCGCCACCCAACCCAAAAATGTATTGGGTGATAAATTTCCACCCATCACCCGACACGTTGAAAGGCAAATCCAACCCAAAATCATCAGTTCAGGTCGATATTTCGGGTGAGGGTCAGGTTTTGCACAACCCTACTTAAAATAATGGGACACTAAAATCAAGGGTATACATCCAATTTACGTAGAAAATGAGAATTTATGCCTAATAAACAATTAGACAATATACATTAGAAATGAGAACAAAAAAACATTGTGAGAATTGCTGAAAAGGCAATAAGCATGAAAACTATAATCAACAGAAAGTGAGTCTGGAAGCTGCGGCGAACCTAACCATCAACCGGAGTCTTCCCCTTCCGGTCCGACATCGAGGAGTCTTGAGTTTGGGCCTGACCAAATACTGATCTGTATCATCAACAAGAAATAGATTAAGACACATAGTAGAGAACAACACTTGGCTCGTGTGGATTGTGGTCGTATCATGTGAAAATGCACAAAGCAGATAGAAACATAAAAGTGTAGAGGAACATATTATAAGAAGTCAGGTCGATGAAAGAAGTAGTAGAGAATAAGTAATGGAGTTATAAATTATGAATGAGAAGTGTGCAACTCACCCACAGGTCGAGCATTTCTTCTGATGCTTGCAGAATATAGATAAACAAACCGAACATATGTAGCCCAAGTCGATCGTGTTTTTGTGGCAAAAACACCTGCACATTAAATAGGGTAAAAAGGTCACCCCATATCGAATTAGAATTTTATAGAAAAGGTTCAGAATAAGTAGTAATGTCCAGCAGTAGATCAAGTTCAGAAACTCATACGACCTTCAATTATTACCAAAGATATGTTACTCAAGCATGCAAATGTATCGTGCTGACTTGATTTGCAGATAAAAGTAGGACAGAACACCGTAATTGGATGGAACTTCACAGGATGATAACATGGAAAACACCCAAATGTATAATTATGTATACTATATCTTATGCATAATCCTGTAGGCCTATGGAAAACCAACAACCCTTGAGATTTTAAGGGAAAAATCAAAGCTAGGGGGTAAGTTGAAAGTTTATATAATACAAGAGTCATGTGCCTAAGATCATTAGATAAACTTTGCATATTCACAGAGTAACTTACGAGGCACGAAAGTCAACTCCTGTAGGCTTTGGAAGATGTAAAAAGCAACGAGAATGCAAATCAGTAGCAAACACTGTCTGCAGGTGACAACAGCTCACATTAGTACCACAGAGTTTTAGCAGTAGCAAAGATCTGCAGGCTTCAATATTATGATTGTTACCCCTAAACGGACAGATGATGCAACCACAAGTGAGAAAAGAGATGAAAAGATATTGTGTAATTGAATCTCAAAATATCCAGTATACAGAAACAACAGCAGATGAAATTTTCATACATGCCAATTTGTAGTCAATCCACCTGCTTGAAGTAGAGTAGAGATTTAGATCCTATAGACCATTGTTTTCCTTTTATTTTCGTTTTCAAGCTTTGAGGGTCTACAGTCACTTGGTCTGAGTTAGATTTTCTTACACTACTAAAAACAAACACAATATTTTGTGTTAATCAATAGCTTACTAAAAATTAATTTTATAAAAATCACAACTAGAGAGAACCATATTTGTGACAACGAGATTACATCAGAAAATTCATATTATTTATATTTCATATATTTTCGAGTATGAAAAAGTAGTTACCGAAAGATATTGAAACAGTCCATCCAATATCTGAGGCTTAAGATATACACCACCAGTTATATAAGAAGCCTGTGACAAAATTATGTACATTAACAATAACAAGAGCAAAGAAAATCTCGGAATTATAATCACAGAAATAACCAAACAAATTGCTAACATCTTTATAGATATGCTACCTGCTGCAGGAAAGCAGAGTGTTGAGCTCCAATCATGCATGAATCTATAGGAACCTGAAAGAGGAAGAAAGGTGGAGAAAATTGGCAGATGTTCTAAGAACTATTTATGACTATTGAGTAATGAAAATAAAGGATGATTCCAAGACATGTTTTCAGCAATGATTTGCAGATTTTTAGGGAATTCATTCCATGAATTTTGAATGTATGATCTTATTTCCATGAGTTTTCTATGTATCTTAGAACATGACCCTAAGGTAAATGGGGCGCGTACAGTCTTTTTTCAATCAATTCAACATATCTTAGTACATCTGTTATACGACACAAGATATATGAGAAAGAGCATAAGAAGCCACTTTTGTGCTTCCTAAGATGCTTGAGTGAGCTTCTTACTGCTCAAGCAATAATATCATGACTATGCACAATTGATGCTGACATAAGCTACTGAGATGACTGATATTTTGATGCAGTTGGCATAGGTGGATCAATCATAATGAGTGAAGATTGTTACTTATGATCAGGAATATGAAAATGGATATACAATACTTCGAATTTATTTTTGTTGGATCAATAAAACTTTTTCACTTAAAAATATAGACAGGTGGACTCAAATGATCCACAAGTAAGCCCATTACAGATGGCAAAAATCACACAGAAAACAAGAAACCCAAATAAAATTTGTTTCTCTTGCTCTTCACACAGCAAGAAAGATAAAATTTAGAATTACTAGCACTGATGTACATGTAGACAGCACTAGAATGCAAGGAAAACCTCAGTTTACCAACCTCAGAGCACAAGTAGTTAAGTGCTTTGCCTATTACCAAACAATCATGGTTTGAGTTAGTTGGAGACACCCCTCCCCATTTAAATAGTATGCCCCAGTTTAAAAAAATGAAAACTTCAGAACTAAATTTAGCATATGAAAATTGAGAACAGGAAACATAAGTCCCAATATTACCGTTGAGCGTTGAGCAGAGAAAATTGAATTCATGATTGCTACATATCTGCAGGGAAGAAAGATTCAGCATACAAACCAACACAGACTGAAATACTTAGTAGATTGCTTAAGAAAAAACTAAGTACGTACTGTCCAGGTCCGTCTGGAGATCCATGTAAGCACAATATCTGCAATTGTAGCATTACTTCCTCATAATACTTGATTAAAATTTACATAATATTTGAGGAAAGGATTAGATCAGTTATAAATCATTCAAAGAAAAAACGCATCATCATTCTATGAAGATGGGAAAATTAAGAAAACTTCCATAGTTGGATGGGGGTATTGTAGTTGATATTCTTGGCACAGTTTATGTCTTGTCCAGCTAGAGGTCGAACATGCTAGCTAATATCACTTCTAAATAATAATCAAACAAGACAAATACTATTTTGGGAGCCGAAAATAAGTGTTTAAAGGCTCTACACATCATCAATTTATTATTTTTCTCTGATGGCAAATAGATTTTTTCTTGAGTAGCTATGTCACTAACATAATAATTAATGATATGATATTGCTGATAGACTCACCCGAGGCTGAGGATGAAGTGGACCTGACCGAAAGACCCTTTGAATATCTATTTGGGCATCCAAAGTTACATAAACAAATTTCCAAAATTGAAATAGACACCCACTATGATAAATATTGGCATGATTGAATTGAATATCACATGCATTCAAAGCAACTAAATTAATATCATGAGAAGGATACAGCAAAGGGCCATCGAGAGGGAGCCAGAGAGAAGTGAGAATCCAGGGCCATCCACAGACTCTTCACCACATAGCTCCTCGTCATTCTCCACAAATTCTTCCAATTTATGCAGTAAATGCTCTGCCCGCTGGTGTTGGCTCTGTGAGTCTGATGAATCAAATATGTAGCCACAAGAATTATAACCACTTGCTATGACAACAACTTGGTTCAGCTGATTCAGCAAAAGTATTGAATTCAAAAATGGAAGCACCTGCAAAGAAAAAAACCCCATTAACAGCTGTACAAATCAGAAATGCAACTAAAATGCCGCACAAAGATTTTTTCATAAAAGTGGATGAGACAGCACTAAGGAAATTACATGGGCCAAGAACTTGGAGAATGGAAATGTAGAATGAACCGAGTTCCAAAAGAATGGGTTTGTGTCAATTAGTACCATCAACAGACTCACGTCATCTGCGAAAATCCAAATTGTTCGTAAGGAAAAAGTCAGATGCGAATATGCACACTAATTGACACATGTTGAATGCAAAAGAAGAGAGGACCTGCATAAAGCTTAGATGAAGCAGGAGTCATCTTCCCTCTGTTATCTGAAATTCAATGAAAGGGAAAAAAAATTAAAAAAAAAAAAGATGGAGCGAGCTTCAATTGTATGGGCAAAAAAAAAAAAAGAACTCACGCATCAAAAGCTTCATGAAATCAATCAACCAAATCACAAATCTACAATTTTTATTCACAGACAGCCAACATAATGCAAAGTGGCTGCAAGACTCATAAGAACTTAATGAGATTTTCATAAAATAACGCATTACTCAATCAAGATACCGAAATTTTCAAAAGCAAGAAGATTTGTAAAAGTAAATATGATTCAACAAGAAACAGTAACAAGATTTTCGGAAATAGAAAGGTAACCTTAAACTGAGCTTTAAGAAAAGCTTTGACAGTAGGATTTCACAGCTCCGCTATGACTTCTTTAATCGCCTCTGTAGACTGCAGCGGTGGTAATGAAGTAAGGGCTAAAGGAGAGCACCAAAGCAGAAAAGGGTAGATTAGTCCGTATGTTTTTAACATTATAGCACTGCACAAGTCAATTTCTCAATCAAGTTCATATACAAGTACTTTAGATAGGGATCTCACAGGCTACTAGGGGTGTTTGCGGTCCGGTTTGGAAGGAAAATCTCGGCCAAACCAATAAATACCGTTTGAGGATTTTCAAACCAAACCGGCCAAATAATTTATATAAACCAAACAGTATAAAAATAGTTTGATCCAGCCGGTTTGCTGATTAAAATTAAACAAGTTTTAAATTTCAACAATGCACCATAATATATATTTCAAAAACCAAAACTAAACTGCTTTTTAACTTATAAAAACGATTGTAAGAAAAAGATTCACATAAAAAAACCGAAGAAGTTTTGAGGGATTTAATAAATATTGAGAAATCAGCACTGCACTTTACTTGGATTTCAACCCAGCGACTTCAAGTTCAAAATGTTATCCTCAAGGTATTCAGAAACTTTGTAAAGGTCCGAAAACACAACCTGTTCAGTAAGTCGGCACAACTTCACATTTCAATTCCACGAAATTTGGCAGTGAAACACCAATTGAAACATGCACAAGGCATTCCATCGAGATTTAGATTGACTTACCCGAAGCATAAGAGTTTCTATCTGAACTAATGTCCAAGAATTCTTAATGAAAGTTCAAGCAACCTAACCAGCAAGAGATTCACTAAAATACGTTTAGGTTCCTGAAATTCAGGAGGTGAAGTGGATGAAGAAAGACAAATGGAATGAGGGGGAATTTCTCTAAAAGAAAATGCAAAGGTACAGACAACTCAAAACCAAATAAGAATAAATAGACAAGTGACTCAAATCCTCTGGCAATTGATATATATCAATGTGTCACATATGAACATACAACATTTTATCAAAAAGTCATGCTCCTTGAAACAAAACAAAAAAACTGAGAAAAAATATAAACTTGTGCAAAATGCAATGGCAAAATTCTTTCTTAGATTAGGAAATAGAAAATAATCATAAACAACATAATTGGGGAAAAGCCACATAGATGTCGATTTCACCCTTCGAGAGAAAGCAGGAGCTGCGGCTGCGGTGAGGGTGGAGAGGCGGCGTATGCAGCGACAGTAGGGCAATGACGGCTGACGACGAACGACGAGCAGTGACGGGCCGACCAGGGTGGGGCAGCGATGGGCTGCGGCTGCGACGAGGGTGGGGCAACGATGGGGCTGCGGCTGTTGCGAGGGTGGGGCAGACAAACGTGAGAGTTGAGACGAGAGTAAGGTTGGAGAAAAAAAAAAAATATATATATATATATATATATATATATATATACTAAAGCAAACAAATCATCATAACTGTTCCCGCCAAAACAAAATACTCCTTCCGTCGGCTGAATTGTCCAGTGACTTTGGGCACGATAACCAAGGAATGTGAGTGTTAAGTAAGTTGAGTGGAATTAATATTTTATTGTTGAGTGTGAAAAAATTATTTTTTTAGGTAAATGAAATAATTGAGGTGGGACGGACGAAAAAGGAAAGTGGGAGAGGTGGGACGGAAGGAGTATATTAAAATTATTTTTATTTTATTTTATTTATCAAGATATTAAAATATGTTAATTTATGAATTAAAATAAGATTAAATATTCACTTATATTTACTTCCTCAAAATATAAATTAATATCCAGCCCGTGTTATTAATATTTGCTAGACCTATTACTTAATTATTTAAAAATTATATTTAAGTAAAACAAATTTTAATCTTTCCTTATGCGTAAAAAAATAATATTATTTTAATTAAAACTATTGATAAGATTAATTTTTGTAATATTTTCAATATTTTACCCATTCAAATTTTTAATTTTAAGTAGATTTCAAATGATTTTATTTATAAAAACAATATAAGTTATTTTTATTTTTTTTAAAATTGTCAACTTGATTTTTAGATAAATTGTGATTGATTAATAAATTAATTTTAAATTGCTAAATACATGTCTTGGTATAGATTATTTAGTCGATCACTATAATTCTATTTATAAAATACATTATATTTCGTATATTTATTATTTATTTATTTTTAATTTAATATGTCAACCCCCATTATATCAACTACATCGAATTAATCAACAATGTGTAACTCTCAAGTTTCGACTTAGATATTAAGTTAAAGACAAAAATTTAAGCATGACAAATTACAAATTATATATTTAGACAATTGATAAATTCTTTCTTACAAATATAAATTAGTTGTTTAAATGAACATTGTGTATTTCATCAACAATAACTATAACTATAATTTACTAAAGATTTAATTTCATTTTGCGGATAATGCCAATGGAGCACCATGTTCAATCTCTCTTAATAATTTTTCAATTTTATCACGTATTATTTTAAAATTTAACATAAATGGTATTTCAATTGCTGAAATATCCACATTTATAAATTTAATCATTAATGATTCAATTAATTTGGGAAAGAGTCAACGTACTTCACTTATATTGTGATACTGATTTTTTAATTAAAATCATAAAATAATATTTGAAAATACTTTTTAAATAGATCGGAACTCATGATTAATTATTCATAAATAATGCACAAAACTTGGTGGATTTCAAAATCTAGATAGTATATTTCTCACACACTTTATATAATCAATATTTCTTAACCCTTCTTATTTTTAAGCATTTTCTCAAAAAAAATTATTTCAGTAGATTTCTCCCTATTCAGTTATTTGCTATGGGATAGGCAATGGCCCTCATTCATAATGAGATCATTTATTTTCTTTTCTATTGTATGGAGAAATCATTCATTTACATAAAAAATTATTTTAATCATTAAGCCAACATGTATGCAATGTCAATAAGAATCTCGTTTAATTTTTTTACCTAATCAAAACTAAATAATAAACTACTAATCAAAATTAAAACTAATCAATTACATATACTATATATCAAGAAGTAAAATTAATTGTCCACGAAATGCAAAATTTCATTTATTGGTTATTGGCAATAAACGCATGATAGATTTTATTCTTCTACAAAATATATATACTGAAAAATAAAAATATATTATTGTGATCTATTTGTGTAGACGTATTATAATAAGTCAGTAATAGTATTTATGCATGAATAAAATGAGATTTAATAATTTACTACTGTAAAATATATATGAATAAAACAATAAATTTAAGAAAATGTAGCACATTTTAAAAAAATTGTTGATTTACCACATGAATTTGTAATGTTCTTGGGCAATAAATAAATTTATTCTTTATTCATTTTTATAACATTATTAATTTTTTTTTATATAAAAATTCAACTATGAGTGAGAGATCTATTCATAATATACTCTACTTTTTCAAATATATTTGTTTGAAATTCAAATTTAAAAAAAAAAAAAAAGTGCTATACTACTTTTAGGCTACCTTGTCTACAAATTATAAAATAGACTACTATTAAGCTACACTGCAAATGGGATGACTTGGGCTGCAAATTTGGGGCTGTGTGCTAATTTCTTTTTACCACAATTGATAGTTGTATGCATGCCTGCGATAATTTTGGCTGCTACAGTGTAAAACTGCTCTTATTTAATATATTATAGATATAGATTAAAGTAAAGTAGTCCCAAAAAAATCATTACTCTAAAATTTTTATATATTAATTTTTTATTTAAAAATAAAATATCACATTATCTATATATAATCTACATATTTATATCTATATAATATATTTTTCTATATATATTAAATCAAAGTATTCCCAAAAAATTATGAGGGAAAATCTGAAATAGCAAAAATTATAAAGCAAAACCAATGTATAGCAAGCCTTATGAAAAACTCTACAAAATAGCAAAAGTGTACTTTTTTTAGGTTAAAATGTCTTAATCACAACATCACTTCTCTTGTTTTTTGTGAAATATGTAACGGCTGCATTGTTTATTATTTTTTTGACTCAACTAATTTTTTTATTTATTTGCAGATAATAGAAAACAATTAAATATAATATTTCTTGTGCAATATTTTAAATTCGGCTGGAAATGTCCGTCCAGTTGGAACTCTAACAAATCCGGCTGGAAGTCGGGTTTAAAATATATTAAATCAAAAACGGGAAAATCTGGAAAAAAATTATTTACTTATGAAATCCAGATTAAATTAAATAATTTTCTATTGAAATTGTGCTGGAAGTGGAACAATCACGCTGGACGTAGATTAAATTGAGATGGAAGTCGAATAAATTCGAATGGAAGTCGAACTTAAAATATATTTAATACAGATTTATTTAAATTATTTTTTACTAAAATTGTGCTAGAAGTGGAACAATTCAGATGGAAGTGGATTACATTATGATGGAAGTCGAATAAATCCGGATGGAATTCGGATTAAAAATATATAAAATCCAGATTTAATTAAAATAATTTTTAATTGAAATTGGGCTGGAAGTATAGCAATCCAGCAGGAAGTATATAACATTGAGATGAAATTCTGAAAAATCCGGATGGAATTCGGATCAAAAATAAATAAAATACAGATTTAATTAAATTAATTTTTTATAGAAATTAGGCTGGAAGTATATAAAATTGAGATGGAAGTCGGGTATTTGGGATGGAATTCGGATTAAAACTATATAAATTCCAGATTTATTTAAAATATTTTTTTATTGAAATTGATTGGGCTGGAAGTGTATAAAATTGAGATGGAACTCGGATATTTCGGATGGAAATCGGACTTCCCAGATGGAGTTCGCGTTTACTTCCATCCCTTTTCAATTCCAAATCAAATTAACCTAAAAATTCGGCGTGAAACACACAAATCCGGCAGGAGTTCGAATAGGCTTCCCTTCCCACGTCCGTTTGAACGACCACCCATCTGCGAACCACCGGCGAACCGAACAACACCCACCGGCGACCGGCGAACTGAACACGAACCACCATCGAAATGTCTGCACAGGTATCATCTTCATTTAAAAAAAACTGATTGTAGTTGGGCATGTTGATATGAGCATTGTTGTGGTTTGTATTGAATTTGTTCTATATTTTTTTGCCTTGAATTGGTTGGTTAATGTTTGTTTCGAATGTGTTGAACCGTGCATATGAATTTCGTCCATTTTTTCCCTGTTTTATATGTTTGAACCGTGTATATGCATGTGAACCGTGCATGTTTTTTCCCTGTTTTTGTGTTTTATTTTTATTGAATTAGTTAGTTTGGTTTTGATATGCTGCAGGCTGCCTATATTCGATATGAAGTCCATGGAAGTAAACCTAAGACTAATTTATATTATAAATGTAAGGTCCTAGATATCATTAAGAAGACATTGTTTGATATAGGACAAGAGGCGTTGGTTAATGAGTTTCGGGCTGGGGTTTTTGGACATTGGTTGGATTGGTCGGAAAATGGACTTAGTTCGTCTCTATCATTAATTGAATTATTTAGTCATGAGACTCAGTCAAATAATCCAGAGTTGTTAAGGTTTAGAGTCAGTGGGCAGGATATCATGTTTTCACAGAGTGAATTCGCCCTTATTTCTGGTTTGAATTTTGGAAATGCCACTATTGATCCTACTACACGCCATGAATTAGAATCTAGTACTGTATTTAAAGTCTTTTGCGGTGGTCAAATCCTAAGTAGTAAAGAACTTTTGGATAGGTTTCAATACAAAAAGATTGATAGTACTCACGGTTTATTGTACCTTAGGGTGGCCAATATATTAGCATATTGGTTTTTTGGACTAGGGTATACTGAAAAAAGAAAAATAGAAAAGTGGATGTACGTTTTAAGTGAGGATCTTGATAGTTGGAACCGATTCCATGGGGTACATATGCATACAAAGCACTGCTCTATTACAAAACGCATATACCCACTACTCGGATTCAACTTGAAAAAAAAGCCCTTCATCTTCCAGGTCCCTTTTGGGTACTACAGGTATGAAATTTTCAACATCTTTTATCTTCATCTTTGTGATCAATGTTTGTTGAAAATAGTTTAATTTTTTTATATGTTGTTAGGTTTGGGCCTATGAGGTCATTCCTGAGTTGGGGCAGGCATGTGCCCGGCTAGTTAAAGCCAATGTTGAGCCACATATGCTGAAGTGGCGGTTCAGAAGATCCAGTGTAAAAAACTGGATAGCCTTCTTCTCCCAACCGGTAATAAAATGAAATTTAAGTGTTTTATTTGTTTTGAACGGAAAACTGATTATATTATCTAATATATTTTTAAATTTTGCAGCTCATTGTGTTAACCGCCCTGCCTCCTTCGCCCTCTGAGATGAGTACCCAATATTGGCAATCTGCACAAGGAGATGACAAGATGGGTGTGAGTTATGTGGCTCCGATATCTACACATGCCCTTATACAAGATGAAGGGTCAATGATAGAAGATTTCGAAGAGAGTAGCCCTCATCTAGAGATACCAGTACACACTGGGTTTGTTGAAGATTGGGTTACCGGCGGTGCAATGGTAGAAGTGGAGATCAATGATTTGACGAACGAGATTGAGGAGGAGGAGGAGGCTGCCACTGAGCATGCAAATGTGCAGACTGAGGAGCCCATTTTGCATGCTGAGCAGCCCGATATGGAGACTGGGCATGATTCGGAGCCACCATCCCCGGTGCAGAGAAAGAAGAGACGACAGAAACGACAAAGGATACCTAGTTCTTCTTCATCTTCAGGCGGGGAAGAACGTAGGCAAGAGAGGGATCAGAAGATGTTTGGGAGAATCAAACAGTTTGTGCTAGATGATGTGAAACACTGGGTTTTGGATGAAGTTGTTCCAACTTTGAAGGAGTACATTAAAGAAGTGGTTACATCTTCGTGCCAGCGATCAGATGCTTCGTCCTCTCAACCCCGGTTATCCAGTATTTTGCAACAGGGACAGCCACAGCCACGTTCTGATGCACCACAGGTATATTTTATATAGTTTAGCTGTATTTTGCGATTTAATTTACTAATCTTAATTGCAATGCAGACATCTGGAGGTGATGTTGATGATGACGATGAGATGGAACCCATTGTCCAGTATTTTGGACCTCTTTCTGTGAATAAGGTGATCAGGCAATCTTACGAAGCATTCCGGCAAGGTCCAGCAGATAAGGCCCGCATCTCTCAAACAACTGGCCTGCGGCTCACGAATGCATTTCTTGCACAACTGGAGGATTCATACACATACTTAACCGTGCCGTAGATAGAGATGTTTGTTCACGCCCTCTGGTGAGAAATTATTTATTTAAATTCGGTGTTGTATTTATTTAATTAAATAGAACGTTTTATCTAACATGTTTTTACATGCCCGCAGTGTCAAACTGATTTCAGATAACAAGTTTATCTTTTCTGCTTGTAATCCCAATGAAGTTCGCATTCTCAGCCTGAATTTCCAGGTTAGAACTTATTTATTTATTTTATTAATTCTTCATGTTATTTACATGTTTCGTTTTTTATATGAAATATAGATTTTATTCAACAAGTTTTATCCGGTAAATTTGCCACCTCGAGCAAAGCCACCGGGTGTTTCGGTAGAATTGCTAGAGTTCATCGAAGGAAAGGATAGTCCATGTTCTCGGCCGTGGTACAATGCGTCTGTGGTAAGTATTTGTTTAATTAATTATTTGAGCATTCATGTTAAGTTATGATAACAACTTATTTTTTTTCAGTTAATCATGCCGTATAATGTTGGAGAACATTGGTTTACATTGAAAATCGACCTGTCAACTTGGAGTTGTTGGATATATGATGCTACAGTCAAACGACAAAATCAGGTTGGTAGGAGATACAGATCTGAATCAGTACGGCGCATCACAGATCAGCTCCACAAATATTTGACTGATGGGAAATACTGGGACAAGAGCACGCTTGGTCTGACGCCGTACAAGGAAAAGATGGCGGTGGACTTTGCTCCAGGGTTCGAAGCTTATGACAGTGAATCAGTGTATGCATGCATGTTCATGGACCGGTTGATTTGTGGGCGACCGAATGTACCTTGGGACGAAAGAAAAGGATGTCAAGATAGATATAGATTGTATATGGCTCATTGCTTATTTGATTTGTCATATGATGAGTGATGTAGAATTTGTATTAGATATTTTAAATTGTTTATTTAGATATTCGAATATGTTGGTTTGATCTGTTTTGAATTATTTTTGTTTGAATGTCTCGGTTTTTTGATTGGTTCATTGTGATGGAATATGATGGTTTTTTATGGAATATGATGGTTTTTTGGGTTGGTTAATTGAGTGCGAATAAGTTGGTTTTTTGTTCAGTAAATTGAGCCGCATATTCTTGCTTTTTTTGCATAAATTGGACTAATTCCATTCAAAATCACCGAGTTCCATCCCTTTTTTGAGTATTTCCATCCCAATTTGGAGTACTTACATCCCAATTTAGAGGACTAATTTATTAATTATTAAGTAGCAATATTATCAATATTATGTCCATTTCGGATGGAACTCGTCCTATTGGGCTGGACCATGTCGCAATTGGGATGGAAGTCGCTACTTTTGGATGGAGCTCGGCCGAAAAGATTAATAATAGTCTCAATCCGGATGGAATTATGTAAATTGGGATGGACCTCGTCCCAATTGGGATGGAACTCGATAAATTGGTGTGGAACTCGTACATTATAGTATAATTTCAACTATAATGTAACCATAACATGATATTCTTAAGAATATTGTTATTAATTCGTACATTATAGTTAAATTTCAACTATAATGTAACCATAACATGATATTTTTAAGAATATTGTTATTAATTCGTACATTATAGTTTAATTTCAACTA
>JAPKLW010001424.1:0-23990 GCA_026898455.1 Plectranthus barbatus | reverse complement strand
AGTTCCATCTGATTTAATCCGAATTCCATATGAATTCCATACGAAGTTCAACCGATTTTCATACAAATTCCATACAATAAAGTAGAAATAAACCGAATTCCATACGAAATAATTTCGAATTTAACCAAGTACCGAATTCCAGCTAGAATGGCCGACTTCCATCTGAATTTATTTACTTCCAGCCCAATTCATAGCGAGTTCCATCCCATTTTCAAATCTGAAGTCCGCCCAAATTTTTTATTACATTTTAAATTCAACCCTAAATGAATAATAATAAAATAATCAAACAGTTGGACTTTTCACACTAATCGACAAAAATGATTGGGAGATTGAGATGGTTTTGATAGAGAAAGTACACTTTTGCTATTTTGTGGAGTTTTTCATAAGGGGTGCTATTTGGTGGATGTGTTTTATAACTTTTGCTATTTAAAATTATTCCCTCAAAAATTATTCCTTCCAAAACTTTTACATATTAAATTTTATTACATAAAAAATTAAGCATCACATTATTTATATGGAAAAACTATAAAAAATACCATAAAATATTGGTCAACTATGAAAAATACTCTAATATTTCTCATTCCTTGAATTATACCCTAATGTTTTATTTTGTCAATTTAAAATACCCTCAACTATAAAAAAATAACCTAATATTTTTATTATCACTGAATTATATCCTAATGTTTATTTTATCAATTAAAAATACTCTCAATCGTTAATGATTTTGATGAATCATACATTAAATAAAGCTTGACATTTCATTTTTTGGTATATATATGACATAGATTGTATTAAAATTGAAGTGTGATTCATCATAATTTTGACACCGTTAGACATGTAGGATATTTTTAATTGACAGAATCAAATATTAGGGTATAATTCAGTGATATAAGAAATTTTAGGATATTTTTCATAGTGGAAGGTATTTTTCGTGGATAAAATAAAACATTAGGGTATAATTAAAAAGAACAAACATTATAATATTTTTCATAATTGACCAATATTTTATGGTATTTTTCACAATTTTCCCTTATTTAAATCTATTCTATATGTCTATATTTATATAATCTATATCTATGTATATATTAGTCTACAAAATTTGTTCCTTCCAAAGAATATAAGTAAGCAGTTTTTTTTATAACAATAATTTTAATATTTTTCACCTCTTTAAATATTTTCCATATTTCATGTTAAATAATTTCATATTAACATAATAAATACTTTTTAAAATAAAAAAATCTCAAATATTACCATTTTTTCTATATAAAAAAATATTACATCTACTACAATCTTATTTTTTATTTATTATATAAAAAGTATTTGTTATGTTTTTTTAATATTATAATGATAATACTCCCTCCGTCCCATTAGTGTAGTCCTATTTCTTTTCGGCACGGGAATTAAGGGTTGTGAGTATAGTGGAGTTAATATTTTATTGGTAAGTGTGAAAATGTTTATCATTTTAGGAAATGTGACAATTTTATGGAACAAACAAAATTGAGAAATGGAACTACTCCTGCGGGACAGAGGGAGTAATATTTTAAATATAAATATATTTGTTTTAGTTTTTCTTTAAATTTTGAGCTTCACTAATTAGTTTATTTATTATTTTAAATAATACTAATATAATGTATTATGAGTTAATTTTATGATCAAACATCAAACTTTGTATTCTTTGTGTTTGTAGTTATATGTTTTTTAAAAATTGAATTATATATTAGATATGAAATATTATGGATGAGAAAAAAAAATGAAATATTAAAATATCAAACATCTATTTTTATATTTTCTTTTTACTTTTAGAGTATTATTGATATAAACATATTTTAAAATAAATATTAGTATAAAGAATCGGCAAAATTATAGGATATAAAAAAAATTGTACGATACTGGTATACCAAAATAATGGTACGATGATAGTATATAAATTATGTCATACTGTAACCATACTAAAACTTTGGTATACCAAACTAATGTATACTGAAAACTTCGGTACAGTAATGTTATCACATGCCTTAAAATTTAGTATGGTAGAAAAAAGGCCGGTAAATCATCCCGAAAATATTTATGAGATATAGAAAGTATTTTATATAATAATTATATTGATAAATGAAATTTAAATTTGTTTTGAACAATTAAATAATATATACATACATATTTTAATAATTATATTTTAATATCATAAAATATACGTATACATATTTTAATATGTGTAACGCGCATGTGTAAAGCTAGTATATATATATAGGGAAGGGTTTGATTTTTATAATTTTATTATGTATTATATGATTTTTATTTTTCATAAAGATAAAAAAATGTTGGAAAAGAGGATTTTTAGTATGGATGGGTTGATTGAACTAACCAAGTGATCTATATATTTATAATAGAAGTATATATTAAATAATTATATTTATATATGTATCCGACTGGTGGAAATGCCTAATTTCGGCTATCAAACTGTAATTGAATCCATTTTGGCCGATTTCTAATTTTTTATTTGAATAAATATTCTAGATGTAAATATTTAATTTTGCAAAAATTAAATAATATAGGATCGATCTACGTTGTGAATAGATAATCGTAGTATATTTATTTTCTCAAATCCATATTCGGGTGAGTGAGAAATTAATCTGTGAAGTTGACACGTGGCGTCATTATTACATGATTAATTAAAACAAGTATTAATCAAAGACGTGTAATAATTAAGACATCCCACATTAGAAATCTAACATTGTCTTAACATGTATAAATACATTTACACTGATATGGTGTAATAACTGAGTGTGCTAGGGACGTTGCCCAACGTGCCCACAGTGTGCCCACGCGCATCGTCGTTGTCGCAGGCCCGTGCCCGTGCCCCGAACCCCAATTCCCGGTTCTTGGCGACATGTCTGCACACATGGCTCGTGACCGTTACACTCTTCGAATTCAAACAAACCTTCAAGTCTCTAGGCCAGTCGCCTGTAACTGCCCCGCGTGCCCGTGTCTCCCACAGTAACCGTCCGCGTCATCATGAGCGCGGTGTAACTGGTGTCGGACCTGGATTGTTCGACACGCTCCCTCAGGCGGTGTGGTAACTGCAGTTTAGCGGTTAAGAAAATAATATTTTTACACCCTAAGGTGGTCGATCCCACAGGGACTGTGCAACGAAAAATCCAAAGTACTAGCCACGATTTTTAGAACGTAGAAGTTTGAGGAATTTGAAAAAGGGATTTTGTTATGGAATTTAAAGATGACAATGCGATAAAATAAAGGTTTTTAAAAACAATTAAAGAAAGCACATATCCTATGGCAGATAATCTAATCATCAAAATGCAAATATCAATCAACTCAGCAATGGGGAAAACATAGATTTTTGTGGATTAAATTCCTTGATCAGGCAATTTAAATCCTAGATTATTAATTAGTGACTATCTCCTCTCGGTCTCAAGAACACCAAATTAATCAATCTCATAATTATCCAATTATTCCTATGTAGGTTTCTTCTTGGTTGGACAGAAAACACACATATTTAATTATCTCTTCCTGTTAATAATTTTCATCTCTCGATCAATCAATTATTAACTATAAACCTAGATCTCAATTCACCTATCGGTCCTTCTTTTAATCTAGATTATAAAATTAAATCAGAGAATTAATCCATGCTTGAAGAGTTGATATCAATTAAACATGCATCAGAAAAGAAATTATAACCCTAGAACCTGTTTAGGGTTCTAGCCATAAAACATGACTAGAAATAAAGAAAACATGTTATTAATGAACTTACAAATGAAGAGGAACCTTCAATGTCTTGAAAAACTCCAAAGCCCTATGTAAAATCCAAGGAAAAACCAGTCTAATTTTTGTACCTCAGAGTTCTAATTTATAGAGGGGGAAGAAAGACCTAATTAGGTATTGGATTAAAATAGCAAAAACTGCCAAAACAGGCAAAAAATAGCCTTCTCGGACCTCCATCTCGATCGACAGAAATCCTGTCGATCGACACAGCCTTCAAATCGAAATCCGGGCTAAATATGTGCCGATTCTGCAACTTTGACCTCTGTCTCGATCGACAGGGAGGATCTCGATCGACAGAAATGCATGTGTCGATCCCCTTCTGCGCAATCTCACGGTTTTGGCCATAATTTTTGCTCTCGAACTCTGATCGACCCGATTCCAGTTGAGTTGGAAAGCTAATTCAAAGGTCTTTCTCTTTCCATGATCCATTAGCTTGGATTCCACGTGTGGAAGAATTCGTGACTGTTCCTTTGAACATCATCTGCTTTCGGTACGGGTTCTGAATGAATTCGGCCTAAAACCTGTAAAAATCACCCATCAAAGGCATAACACCCTCCAAAATAGACTCATGCAAAATAATAACTAAAAACATGCAATAAAGCACTTGAAATAAGGGAGAAAAATATAGATAAGTAAGTATAATTATGAGCTTATCAAACCCCCCAAACTTGAATATTAGATTGTCCTCAATCGAAGAAAAGAAGAAAGAAATCTCAAGCAGTTGAAAGTGCAATGCCTCAAAAGATTCATTACAATCAAGGTTCATCAATCCACATCACACAAGCAATTGAAAGAGATAAGATATTCATCAACTTCGGAAGACTCACGGGAAAGTGTATCGCTCAATCACTCAAGTGTTAAGGTTTCAAATGAAAGCACTCATGACATGTATGAAGAAATTTCTACCATAGGCTTGCAAGAGTTCTAAAATCTCCACTGCTTATTTGTGCACACAATTCAAGAATAAAAAAGGACTTTGAAAAGATTGTAATGAAGGCTTTTTGTGAAAGGTAGGGAAATATGGCCAAGTGACTAAATCAATCAAGTTGTACACCCCTTAATCAATCTAACCACCATCTTATAAAAATCTACCCTTCTCCTTAAATTTTTGAATTCAACTCAAAATGCTTTTTTTTTCTTAGCTCTTCTTTTGAATCCCTTATACCCAATCAAAAGTTAACACATGATTTTATTTATAGGGCTTATGAGAATTATAATTTATTTTGAGCTATACTACCTCCCATCTTTTATTTACCACTATACTACAAATTTCTTTTCCACAATACATACTGAACCACCCTTTCTTCCATCAATCTTATAGACAAGACAAAAACCATTATAACTCCATGTAAATCTCATAGACAAGACACAAAAAATGGAGTTAGGCACAATGGCGCTTACTAGGGATAATTTCAACATATGAAGGGATAGTGTTTAGGATTGGGCTAACAAAGATAGCCTAAGATCATTTTCTATCCATGTGCACACTATGCAGTCCCAAAACAGAACAAAAGCAAGTTCTAGAGAAACGATAACATACATGTGAATCTCTCATGAACAAATAAAGGCTCAAAACTCACTTTCAAAAACTCTTCCTTAGTCAATTTCAATCCACTCAAACATCATGCAAGTGTAAGTTTCAATTAGACCCTATCATGCAGTATTCTACATTCATAGGCAAATCAACCACAATCGAAATCAACTCTACTAATCAAAGATCGATTTCGAACATTGCATATAATGCTAGAGGGTTCAATTACTTAAAGATTTTCCTCACATACTATCTATATTTTTTTTATTGGCAAAAATTAAACACACCAAATCAAATAAATGCAATAAAAACAAAGCAAGTAATGGGATAGAAAGCAAGTAAAGGGATAGAGAGTTCGAATTTATTGTCCACACCCCCCAAACTTATTTCGAACTCGGAGAGTAAGAAAAAGTTTGAAAATCAAACAAGAAACAAAACTGATACCTGACTGTTGATCTCAGACATCAATTTTTTATCCACCGGAGAAATCAGCTCGTCGCAACGGAGGTTTGGGGCTGCTAGCATTCTGTGTCGATCGACAGGGGGCCTGTCGATCGACACAGAGCCTTCTATCGACTTCTGTGGTTGTCGATCTAAGAGTTCTCCGTGTTGACCTCTATCTCGATCGACAGGGAGCCTGTCGATCGAGACAGAGGTAATCCTCCCTTTTTTTTAATTTTTTTTCGAAAATAACATAATAAAACCAGAAACAATGTAAAGGCAGAAAAGTAAAAATAAACAATTATGAAAACTAAGAACGGAAATGAAATAAGAACAAATAACAGTTGGGTTACCTCCCAACAAGTGCTTTAGTCAACGTCGCAGCTCAACAATACCTGTTTTTAGAACCAGGGCGGGCTAGTTCGCACTTGCCTCCCATGAGAATCCACCATGTAGACCCACCGATCTTGGATGACAGCAGTGAGCTCGGGAAGAGACGGTGTAATTGACAATTTTACCGACTCATTCCCTCGCTCCCATCTTTGAGTGGCTTGGTCTTCTTTGAACTCCTCACTTGCATCTTCTTATTCTTCCTCATCTACTTCCTCTTGGGATATGATTCTGAAGCATTCGGATTGTTGCCGACTTGTGTCGAGCTTGAATGTGATCCTTTCCTCATTTGCTCGAAGTGTGATCTCTCCACCACGACAATCAATCAAAGCAGCACTAGTGTCTAGGAATTTCCTTCCCAAGATGAGGGGTGTGTTCCCATCTTCCTTCATGTCGAGGACCACAAAATCTGCAGGAAAGATAAGATGACCTACACGAATAAGTACATCTTCAATTATACCTTTGGGGCGAGACACTGATCGATCTGCCATCTGCAAGGTGATAGTGGTCGGCCTCAACTCTCCAATCTTGAGGCGCTGGAAGATAGAGAAGGGCATCAGGTTGATACTGGCACCAGTGTCGCACAACACCTTCTCGAATTTGAACCCCCCAATCTCAACTGGGATGGTGAAACAGCCTGGATCACTTCTCTTGACTGGAAGTTTCTTCTGTAGGACCATGTTGCACTGCTCATGAAGCTTCACGATTGCATTCTCCACGAAGTGTTTCTTCTCGCTCATCAGCTTTCGGAGATATTTCATGTAACCTGGATTTCAGAAAGAGCTTCATTCAGTGGAAGATTAAACTTACCTTCTTCAAGTTCTCGACAAAGCGTGAGAACTTGGAATCCTCCTTTTGCTTGGCAAATCTCTGAGGAAACGGCATCGGAGGTGTCTTGGAAGCCTTGGAAGTGGAGGAATGCAGTTGGGAATGATGCTGTGTTGATTGGCCTTGTTTCTGGACTGCCTGTCAATCGACAGGGGGTGTGTCGATCAACACACCCTCTGCAGTTCTGTCGAACTCCTCCTCTGAATCTGTGTCGACTGCCTCTTCTGGGCCTCTATCTCGATCGACAGGATTCTTGTCGATCGAGACAGAGGTTAGAACTATTGGGTCTGCTTCTTCCCCCCTAAACTTGCTTTGGGGCATGCTCGGACTTGTATAACTCTTTCCAGACCTCAGCTTCACAGCTTTGCAATTTTTCTTGTTCTTGGGATTTGCCTCGGTGGTGCTGGGCAGCTTTCCTGGAGTATGTTGCATCCCGATAGTGTTAGCAATCTTGCTCACTCGAGTCTCAATGATCTGGACATGCTTGTCGAGCAGATCTACCTTGGTAGTCAGTCCTGCCACTTCTTTCTCCACTTTCCCCACTCTATGGTCTGAAGCTTTGATGAAATTCTTGAGCACATCTTCAAGGGTTTCCTTCTTCTTTTCCACCACTTCACCATCATTCACCTCGAAGTTTGGAGGTGGTTGCTCGGCGGCATTGGGCTGAGAGTAGGAGAAGCCTGGGTGAGGTTTTGGATGGTAGTGTTGGTATCCCCCTTGTAGGTACTGATTCTGGTAGCCACCACGATTCATGTAGTTCACATCAGCGATAGGGTCAACCTGTGCAACAGAAACAGAAGCAGAAGTAGTTAGTTTTTCAACTTCCCCCTTTAGCTTCTCATCCTCTTTCTTCAATGCATCATCCTCATTTGCCTCAACAGCTCGGATCTGTGGCCTCCTTGTTGATCATGTAGGGCCATCTTTTTGAACAGCTTCAGGGCCTTTTCTGGTGACTTGCTCAATAATGATCCACCGGCTGCATAGTCCACTGACTTTTGGCTTTCCTCCATCAATCCTCTATAGAAGGTATGAGCCTACTCCTCGGTGACCACTACATGGCCCGGGCAACTTCGCAGCAGCTCATTGAACCTGGTCAATGCCTCAAAGAGAGTCTCATCTATCCTCTGGTGGAACTGCAAGATCTCCGTCTTTTTCTGAATGATGACTGATGGTGGGATGAAGGCGGTGAGGAACTCGTCTCTGAGATCAGCCCATGTACGGATGTTGCTGCAGTCCAAGGTTGTAAACCACGTCCTAGCCTGATCCCGAAGTGAGAAGGGAAACAAGCGCAGACGGATCACATCCTGGGTGACTCCTCCCTGCTTGATGGTATCACACACCTCCACGAACATCCTGAGGTGGGTGTACGGATCCTCCACTGCTCGGCCCCCAAATTGGTTCTGTTGAACCATCTGAATCAAGCCGATCTTGAGTTCAAAGTTATTGGCTGTGAGCCAATAACAAATCCCTCATTCCCTGGCTGTGGTCTGTACTTCTTGGCTATCACGTTGGGGTCCTCATCATCGGAGTCATTTGTGTGGTGCCTTTTTCTCTCTCTTCTTTCGGCCTCGCGCCTGTCAGCTTCCCTTTCTGCCATGGGTTGCTTGATGACGTCCTTCATCTGATTGACTTCTTGGACAAGTAAGACGACATTCTCTTGAGTGATGAGCTGTGTCTCGGGATCCTCCAAAGGTGGCATTTCATCCATGACTGTGCTTGTGCTTTGTCTTTCTTTGCTTTTCTTTTTGCGGGCTGTAGCCTTGATCTCTGGATCAAAAGTCTCGAGTGGCTTGCCCTGGGCCCTTGTGTTCATAAACCTGCAACAAAAACAACGAAAAACAGAAAATCAGACATTGTGTCGATCGATAGAGAGGTTGTCGATCAACATGGGTGTTTTCTGCTCCTGTTTCGATTGACAGAGAGTCTGTCAGTCGAGACAGAAGCCGAAAACCAGAAAAAAACTGAACAGGATCAAACACGAAAATCAAACACCAAAAACCAAAATCAACAAACTAAATACAAAATTAAAAAACAGAACTTTCACAAACGAAAATAAAATAGAATTACAGCCTCAATCCATCAGAACTAAAAATAAACTAATAATTGGATAAATCTGACAAGTCCCCGACAACGGCGCCAATTTGATAACTGCAGAAAGCAGCGGTTAAGCAAGTAATATTTTTACACCCTAAGGTGTTTGATCCCACAGGGACTGTGCAACGAAAAATCCAAAGTACTAGCCACGATTTTTAGAACGTAGAAGTTTGAGGAATTTGAAAAAGGGATTTTGTTATGGAATTTAAAAATGACAATGCGATAAAATAAAGGTTTTTAAAAACAATTAAAGAAAGCACAGATCCTAGAGCAGATAATCTAATCATCAAAATGCAAATATCAATCAACTCAGCAATGGGGGAAACATAGATTTTTGTGGATTAAATTCCTTGGACGGGCAATTTAAATCCTAGATTATTAATTAGTGACTATCTCCTCTCGGTCTCAAGAACACCAAATTAATCAATCTCATAATTATCTAATTATTCCTATGAAGGTTTCTTCTTGGTTGGACATAAAACACACATTTAATTCTCTCTTCCTGTTAATAATTTTCATCTCTTGATCCATCAATTATTAACTATAAACCTAGATCTCAATTCACCTCTCGGTCCTTCTTTTAATCTAGATTATAAAATTAAATCAGAGAATTAATCCATGCTTGAAGAGTTGATATCAATTAAACATGCATCAGAAAAGAAATCATAACCCTAGAACTTGTTTAGGGTTCTAGCCACAAAACATGTCTAGAAATAAAGCAAACATGTTATTAATGAACTTAGAAATGAAGAGGAACCTTCAATGTATTGAAAAACTCCAAAGCCCTATGTAAAATCCAAGGAAAAACCAGTCTAATTTTAGTGTCTCGGAGTTCTAATTTATAGAGGGGGAAGAAAGACCTAATTAGGTATTGGATTAAAATAGCAAAAACTGCCAAAACAGGCAAAAATAGCCTTCTCGGACCTTCGTCTCGATCGACAGAAATCCTGTCGATCGATACAGCCTTCAAATCAAAATTCGGGCTGAATTTGTGTCGATTCTGCAACTTTGACCTCTGTCTCGATCGACATAAATGCATGTGTTGATCCCTTTCTGCGCAGTCTCACGGTTTTGACCATAGTTTTTGCTCCCGAACTCCGATT
This sequence comes from Plectranthus barbatus, assembly GCA_026898455.1. NCBI lineage: Eukaryota > Viridiplantae > Streptophyta > Magnoliopsida > Lamiales > Lamiaceae > Plectranthus > Plectranthus barbatus. Next base: position 13,826 of record JAPKLW010001424.1, on the reverse strand, counting down.
GACCCGATTCCGATTGCATTGGAAATCTAATCCGAAGATCTTTCTCTTTCCATGCTCCATTAGCTCGGATTCCACGTGTGGAAGAATTCGTGACCGTTCCTTTGAACATCATCTGCTTTCGGTACGGGTTCCCAATGAATTTGGCCTAAAACCTGCAAAAATCACCCATCAAAGGCATAACACCCTCCAAAATAGACCCATGCACAATAATATCTAAAAACATGCAATAAAGCACTTGAAACAAGGGAGAGAATTATAGATAAGTGAGTATAATTATGAGCTTATCATGGTGGAATGCCTATAAATAGTTATCCCACATGCATGCAACACTTACCGTATTTAGCTCTGTGCACAAAATTTCCACCAATTTTCTCTGTTTTCATAAAGTCTGCTCAGTCCTGCTCCTCTCCAGTTTGTCGGAGCTCGCTTGATTACGATGTTATTTTGATTGAGACGTAACCATTTTACCTTCGGGGACAAACCGCCAAAACCGAGCACTACGGTGGCATATTTGTCTTGCAAGAAAAGATCATCTCGACTCAGCTGTTTATATTGGTCACATTTTTTGTATTATATTATTTCTGCATCTTCGTGTGTACTTCACTGCTTCTTCTTGTACTCAGTTCATACTACTCAACAATCGCAAGACAAATAACAATCTAAACTGAAACAAGATGACTAACAATGTGAAAAATTCCCATACCGGAGACAACACAACCAACCCCACAGGAAATGGTGCAGTAGGTGTGCCCAGCTATGACCCAAATGCTCCCATGTTGAATCTCTCATTCCCTACCAATGCTCAAGCTGAGATGCTATTCAAGTTCGCGGGAGTTGACTTCAAGACATGGCAGCAAAATATGATGTTCTACCTAGCCATACTTGGGTTGCGCTCTTTCCTCAATGACAACAAGTATGTCATCACCGATGATGAGCCCGACATCAACAGAAGACATGCTTTCACAATTGGTGCCACAATGATTTTCTCTGCCAAAACTTGGTTTTAAAAGCTTTAGTAGATTCCTTGTTGTTGATCCCGAAATCAGTGTACTTAACAGTGCAACGGAAGGTTTAAATATGCAGCGGAAGTCATACATGACAGTTGCACTGGTTCGAGTAAACAGAGTATAGTCAGTTCAGTGTGTAAAAGACTTAAGCTTAGGTCTGTTCTGGTTAAGCCAGTTTCACAGCATATACTCTTCAATAATTGGACAAGTATTGAAGGTTTCAAAAGTCAGTTTGTGAAACAGAAAAACAAAGCAGGTATAGAAATAAAGCAGTAAACAGCACACAAGATTTATAGTGGTTCGGATCTCAATATCCTACATCCACTCTTTAGACCCAAGGTCTTGATAATTTACTAAGAAAAATATTATAGTTTTGTCTTGTCTATGAGAGAGTACTATGACAAAAGGTGATTTGTATCATGTCTATGGGATTTGGGTGAAATGAGGATAATTATTATAGGTGGATGATAAATTTTTAAATTGGTGTAAAAAGGAAGGTTGGGCTCTAAAAAAAAAAGAGAGAAAATTGTGCTTGTGTCCTTATAAGCTCAAAAGAAAAAAAATTGTTATCTAGAAGAGTGATAACTCTCTTAAAGAGTTATTATTTTGTGTCGAACTTAATTAATTATGTCTTAGAATAGTCTTGTTTTATAGGATAAATGGTTTAATATAGGTTATTTGGTTAGTCTATTAAATTTAGGTATATTATGAAGTATGGTGTTAATTATGAGTTTTTGCGAAAAGAATTGTTTGAATAGTATCACAGGTTTCACTTTGTTGGAGCATGACAAGAGCAAGAAAGATTGATATGATGTCGCAGCATAGGAGCAGCATGGCCAGAACTCTAATGAAGAATATCCGGGACCACAATAGACAGGATCTCAGCACTTTTCAGATCTTGTCCCAAAAGTAGGGCACGTGTCACCCGAGAGAACTGTTAGAACTGGGAGGCAGATTGAGGAACCACGTGTAAGGCTTGGATTAAGCTGAAGGGAGACAAGAGAGATATTTTCAGAAAAGAGAGGAGAGACACAGAGGACAATAGTTAACAACAAGCGAGAATCAACATAGAAGTTGGAGCAAGGAGAACAAGGGTTTTGTGAGAAGCCAAAGTGGACGTTGCAACAAACCTGAATAATTTATCTTTATTTTACAGTTTTTAATCTTTCTACGTATTTTGATGTTTGGAGTTATGAACTTGAATTTTATTTGCTTTTTATCCTTTGTAAGCATGAGCTAAACCTTTTAAGCTCGGGTTATTGACTGGTTTTTCTTCTTGAATATATGTTGAAGTTGTTCTCGCATTAAATCTGGTGTTGACTTTGATTCTGGTTTGTTTGTCTATCTAAACACAACAGTGGCTGGTAGAGATCTCTCCTAGTGAGACCGAGAGGAGATCTAGGATGAGGGAATCGTGGTCAATCTTAATCTCTAGTGTAGACATACACGGATTCTAAGACTTGCAAGAACCCATGTTCTTAAACTACTTGTTTGAAGGCAAAATCTATCATAGACATATGAAGGTTAGCAAGAAAACATAGATCTAGCGCTATGACAATAGTCTAGACAGAAAAGAGTGTGGTTGTAAGAACCAGAGTTGATGCTTGAACAATGCTGCAGCATATAGGAGAGTAGATAAACAAAGGTCAATAACCCGAGTGCATTTTATCATTGATTTTAAAATCATAGTTTACTAGTTTATGATTATCTTGTGGGAAGAAATAGTATTAATTGTTTTAGCACTGTTTGGTTTCATTTTATATGCTTTCTTGTTATATTAGTTTGGAGAAATTACAAAACCCCCCATTAATTTACAAGCAATAGAATGTGCACGATTCACTTTCACTCCCTTGGGTACGATATTTGGACTTAGATCTGTATTACTTGTTAAGACATACGTGCACTTGCGTATGATTATAATAGCTACTAGCACAACAACAAAGAGCATAAGAGGATTAGAAAAGAAAAATAAAGAAAGAAAAAAAGAAAAAGAGAGAGTCTTGATTTGTGTTGAAAATCTTAGGAGATGGGTAGATGTTGTTGGAAGGTGGTTTAGATTTGTTTAGAGTCATGAACTCAATGGATTTTTAGTCACTTGACCAAAATTTCCCTACCTTTCATAAAAAGGCTACATTACAACCTAATCAAAGTCCTTTTCGATTCTTGACTTGTGTGCACATTTGAGCAGTGGAGATTCTAGAAATTTTGCAAGACTATGGTAGAAATGTATTCATACATGTTGTGAGTGCTTTCATTGAAACCCAAACACTTGTGTGATGAGCGAAACACTTCCTTGTGAGTCTTCCGAAGTTGATGTATTTCTTATCTCTTTCAAATTGCTTGTGTGATGTGGATTTTTGATTCTTTAATGTGATGAATCTTGTGAGGTATTGCACTTTCAACTGCATGAGGTTTCTTTTATTTCTTTTCTTTTGATTGAGGACAATCAAGCATTCAAGTTTGGGGGGTTTGATAAACTCATATTTGTACTCACTTATCCATATTTTTCTCCTTTGTTTTAGTGCAATTAGGTTAGTTTATTAGTTGTTTTCGTGCATGAGTGTATTATAGAGGATGTTATGCTTGTAATGCTAAGTTTTGTAGGTATTTGAGGCTAAAAGAGAGCAAAAGTTGAGAAGAGTCGAGTTTTACAGAGTTGCTGCTTTGATTGACACACGGGAAGTCGACCGAGTTAGAAGATGTGCCAAAATCCTGAAGCAAGACCTCTGTGTCGACCGACATGGGCTATGTCGACCGACAAAGAGGTCAGATGTCGATCAAAAGGCAAGGCAGAAGAAGGCTCGACATGGGTGTGATGCATGTCGATTGACACACATTGTGTTGATCGACACGAAGACTGAAGAAGGTTGGATCGACATGCTGCATCCATGTCGATCGACACACACTATGTCGATCGATATAGAAGCCCGAGAAGGAAAATTTGCTCAGTTTGATTATTTTTTATATTTTAGCCCAATACCCTGTTTAGATGTTTTGGCTTATCTATAAATACTAAACTCATTAGGCTCGAAATTAATTACCTTTTACCTCTGATTTTACATTATTTTTATTTAGCATTGGAATTTTTAGAGACCTTCAAGGTTCCTTTTGTCCTTGTAAGGTAATTTATGTCTTTTAATAATATGTTTTCTTTATTTCAAGTCATGTTTGTTGCTAGAAACCCTAGCAGGTTCTAGGGCTTTGATAATCTATCTGATGCATGTATGAATAAATCAACTCAATAGCATGGTTTAATTTCTTGAGCTTAATTAATCGAATCTAGATTTAAAGAAGGATCGAGAGATGAATTTGAATCTAGGTTTGTAGTTATCAATTGAAGGACCGAGATGTTAAAATTGGTAATAGGAAGAAGAGATTAAATTCAATTATTTTCTGTCTCAAAAGGAAGATTCAAATTGTAGGATTTAATTAGATAATTATCGAGATTGACTTGAGATCAAGAGGAGATAGTCACAATTTAGTAATCTAGGGTTTAATTGTTTAACCAAGGAATTTTATCCTTATGAATCCGAATTAATCCCCATTTCTGAGTTGATGAATTTGCATGTTGATGATTATATTAACTTCCCTGGAATTTGTATATTTAATTATTATTTTCAAAACCCTTTATTTTTCTGCTTTGTCATCTTTAAATTCCAAAATTCAAATCCAATTTCTACTTGCTCAAACACCTGTGGTTTAGAAACTATAGCTAGTACATAGGATGGTTTCGATATACATCTCTGTGGGTTCGACCACCTTAGGGTGTTAAATATTTATTTGCTCGTTGTACTATAATTTATCTGGCTATTTTTCCAGCGATCACTTTTGCAAATGCACGCCTCCCGCTGTGCGCTTGGGATCGTCAGGGCGAACATCTTCTGCTTGTACACTACCACGTGGTTCTTCGGATCGCTAGTTCCATCGTAGAGCATGAAACTTGGTGGAGTGAATCGCGCCGGTAGTTTGGCCTCCGCAATCTCTTGAGAGAATGGAGATTCTATAGGGATTTTCATGGCGAACCGAATCACCAAATCCAAATAAGCCGGACCGTTCATGGATATTGAGAACAATGTACAAATGATAAACCCTAGCATGCTCCTATGACCGTAGTATCAGATCCGATCTTTCGCGTTTGAATTTCGATCCCTTGATTCAACCACACGATTTGATTAAAACAGCGGAAACAAAAATTAGAACTAAACTAATTTCAAGAATTAATCAAAGGAAAGAGAAGGGAAGAAATATGTTCTCCATATTAGATCTTCAAATCAGTATCCCAGTGCTGTCCAATCCTGCTACTGGTGAGGATTCCACAAGACTGTGAATGTGTAAGCCAGAGTCGAAATCCTTCGTCTCCCAAACACACCCCTCTCTCTCTGAGACTAGGGTCTCAACTGATTTGAATTGTGTTACAAACTGAGAGAGAGGACTGTCTATTTATAGACCTAAGGTTTCATCCCTAATGGGCTACTGGGCCTCTTTTCAGCATATTTAATTAGGCCAGACCTGAGACCTAAGTAAAATAATAAAGTGGGCCTAACAATTATTTAATTTCCATGTCCATAACCCAGGACACAATTAATTAATTAATATTAATTCTTTTTCACCACAGAATTAATACTGGTTTACCCCTTTATTACCACGTTATGAGAACAAGTTGCATTTACATGAGAATCCCCATATTTAAGGTTACTGGACATTCATTAATTTATTAGAGCTTCTGACAAGCTACCACAATTAATTAATTTCTTATTTCCTGAGCAGTACCGCTCAAACTTTACCACTCGTGCTTGAACTTAATTAGCCTGCAAGACTTTAGCACGATGAATTGAAAGAAAAACTGTAGGCCCCTATTAACCTTAAGGTCATGTTCTAAGATACAAAGAAAACTCATGAAAAGAAGATCATACATTCAAAATTCATGGAATGATTTCCCTAAAAGCAAATCACAGTTGGAAACATATCTTGGAATCAGCCTTTCATTTTCATTACCCAATATAATCATTATTAGTTTTTTGAACATCTGCCAATTTTCTCCACCTTTCTTCCTCTTTCAGGTTCCTATAGATTCATGCATGATTGGTACTCAACACTCTGCTTTTCTGCAGCAGGTAGCATATCTATAAAAATTTTAGCAATTTGTTTGGTTATTTCTGTGATTACAAACCGAGCTTTTCTTTGGTCTTGTTATTTTTAATGTACATAATTTTGTCACAGGGTTCTTATATAACTGGTGGTGTATATCTTAAGCCTCAGATATTGGATGGACTGTTTCAATATATATCTTTCGGTAACTATTTTTTCATACTTGAAAATATATGAAATATAAATAATATGAATATTCTGATGTAATCTTGTTGTCACAAATACGGTTCTCTCTTCTTGTGATTTTTATAAAACAAATTTTTAGTGAGCTATTGATTAACACAAAATATTATGTTTGTTTCTAGTTTGATAGTTTAAGAAAATCTAACTCAAACCAAGTGACTGTAGACCCTCAAAGCTTGTAAAAGAAAATAAAAGGAAAACAAAGGTCTATAGGATCTAAATCTCTATTCTACTTCAAGCAGGTGGATTGACTACAAATTAAAATGTATGAAAATTTCATCTGCCGTTGTTTCTGTATACTGGATAGTTTGAGATTCAATAACAAAGTATCTTTCATCTCTTTTCTCACTTGTGGTTGCATCATCTATCTGTTTAGCGATAACAATCATAATATTGAAGCCTGCAGATCTTTGCTACTATCTTAAACTTTCTGTTACTAATGTGAGCTGTTGTCACCTGCAGACAGTGTTTACAGGAGTTGATTTTCGTGCCTCGTAAGTTACTCTATGAATATGCGAAGTTTATCTATTGATCATGGCTCTCGTATTCTATACTCATTCAACTTTCCCCACATCTTCGATTTTTTCATAAAGTCTAGTGGATTATGCATAAGATATACTCCCTCCGTCCCAGGACAGTCGCAATGTTTTCCTTTCCGGTCCGTCTCATAACACTTGCAACATTTCCTTTTTTGGAAAATTTTTATTAATTAATTACCCACTAAACCTACTCTACTCCTACCCCACTATCTCTCATACCCTACTATCTCTCATAATCATTAACCTACTAATCCTACTCCACTAACTTTTCTAATCACTTTTTCTTAACCTCCGTGCCCGGTCAAATGTCTCAAGAGACCCAGGACGGAGGGAGTAGTATACATTTGGGTGTCTTCCATATTATCGTCTTGTGAAGTTTTATCCAACTATGGAGTTTCTTGTATTTGCATATCAAGTCAGCACAATACATTTGCATGCTTGAGTAACAAATCTCTGGTAATTATTGAAGGTCGTTTCTGGACTTGATCTGCTGCAGGACACTATTACATATACTGAACCTTTTGTATGAAATTCTAACTCGATATTTAATGTGCAGATGTTTTGCCACAAAAACACGATTGACTTGGGCAACATATGTTCGGTTTGTTTATCTATATTCTGCAAGCATCATAAGAAATGCTCTACCTGTGGGTGAGTTGCACACTTCTCATTCACTCATAGTTTATAATTCCATTACTTATTCTCTACTACTTCTTTCATCCATCTAACTTTTTATAATAAGTGTTCCTCTACTTTACGTTTCAATCTGCTTTGTGCATCAATCCTTTTCACATCGTGCATCAATCCTTTTCACATCATACGACCACCGATCCACACGTTCCTTTATGATGTGTATTAATCTATTTCTTGTTGATGATACAGATCAGTATTTGGTCAAGCCCAAACTCAAGACTCCTCGATGTCGGACCGGAAGGGCAAGAGTCTGGTAGATGGTTAGGTTTACCGCTGCTTCCAGACTCGCTTTGATCTGTTGATTATAGTTTTCGGCAATTCTCAATGTTAATTTGTTCCCATCCTCTAATGCATATTGTCTACTTTTTTTAATTAGGCATAGACTCTCATTTTCTGGCTTCGGTTAAACCCTTCGTTGTAGTGTCCCATTATTTTAAGGCTGATTCTAAATAAAATTAATCGTTTATTTTTTAGTATAGCTTTTTTTAAAAATAAATATTTAACAATTTTATTTTTGTAGTTCTCTATTTCAAAATAATCACTACAAAAACTCAAAACATATAGTCTTATCTTCATTCACAAGAGATGAAAATCAAAACTTCAAAAGTTAATATGGATAAGAGATATGTCATTCTCTTCAATAGACGTATCTATGATAGTTGATTAAGATATTTTAACCACTTCGTCCCAATTAAGGAATGTTATCATGCATAATTTGTGTAGAAAAAAGTATAAGCAAATGCAAATTATGTATAATTTCCCTTTTTGCAATATTATGAAAATAATGCCAAGATATTTTTACGACTCACTTCCGAGTGGGAACAAAGGAATCTCTCTTTTTGTTCATTCTATCTTCCCTCTTCTATTTACGTTGAACTCCTCACTTTTTTAATCTTTCAAACAAAGGATAAACCACAACTGTAAAACATGTTGGAAAGAATGAATCGCGAATCAATCAAAGATGAAGGAGATCAGAGAAGATTAAGAAAAGATTTCAGCTCAAAATAAACTAGATCAATTTTATATAAAATTGATCTTGTTTTCCTTTTATTTTTCTTCTTTCCTTGTGTATTTCTCATCATTTCTCTTTAAAAGATAATCATGTAATACATTAGATGAAATGAAATTCTCTCAACCTCTCATCTACCATGACGATACCTCCATTTAACATAGTATCAGAGCAGGATTAACGTCCTGGCTCTGTTGCTCTAGAAAAACCAAACAAAAATTAGGCTCAGAATGTGTTATTCATCATAGCCTTCAAACCAAAACTCAAACCCTTCAAAATCATCTCAAACCAAAACTCAAATTTTATAATCATCATCGTTCACATACCATTCTCAGCCTCTAAACTAGATTAAGGCAACAACCAGTTCTTACCTTCTCTTCTTTTGGCCCCCTGCAATACAAGATATGTCAGAAACAGAAGGAAAGAGTGTGATCAAAACTGCAGAAAACATTAATCTTGGATTCAAGTTGGATGAAAACAACTATCCAATTTGGTCTAGATTAATGAAGGTGGCAATTGGAGGCAGGGGAAAGACCAAGCATATTACATGTGACCCCTCTCCACCTAAACGTGGAGAAACTGGCTTCACACAGTGGGAAGAAGATGATTTAATTGTTTTCTCTTGGCTTCTCCAAAACATGGAGACTAAACTTATGTCTAGGCTGGATCAACATCAGACTGCCAAAGCTATCTGGGATAGCTTGGCTGTCACTTACGGAACAACATCCGACCCTCTCCAAATCTACGACTTAGAGGTTCGAGCAAACACAGTGAAACAAGGTGATCAAAGTGTTGAATCCTACTGGTCCGAACTAACAAGTATATGGCTTAATATTGATCAAAGAAATCCGAACCCTTTGGACTGTTGTGACAAAGGAATCGATCTATACCATCGCATCATCGAACATAGGAGACTTTTTCAGATTCCATCCAGTCTCGATGGAAAGTTAGACGGAGTTCGATGGGACATTCTCAAAGAATCACCTTTACCTTCACCGGAGGCGGCCTTTTTCAGAGTTCGACGGGAGACAGCCCGAATGCAGATAAAACAATGGGCAGCAATTATCCAAGGACCCAAGTCCCAAATTGGAGAAAGATTCACGGCAAAAGGGCAAGGAGAACCGAACCGGCGAAACCCACACCCACCGCGAACCAAGATCGACAAATCAAAATTAGTGTGCACGCATTGTGGTATGCAAAAACACATAAAGGAGCAGTGTTTTCAACTCGTGGGTTATCCGAATGGTGGGAAGACGGCCACAAATCTACTGGAAAAGGGAAGATTGTGGTTGGTGTAGAACCCGACGAGAGAACTGAGCACAAACGTGATAGCTCTTCGATCGTCGGGCAAAACAGAGGGATGCTTAGTGCCGTCGACGAGAGGTAAAGGGTTTGGTTCAAAACCAAACCCTATTTTAAAGCTCAGTCACCTTATTCCGAAAATGCCCCCCTTACTTATCCTTTTTTACCTTACTATTCCCCACCCTTATGTAATTACACTCATACTTCTTATTTTGTGCATTAATCTATTCGAGGTTGAATATTTGACTGTGGTGCTACAGATACAATGTCTTTCTCTCGACCTGATTTCTTAAATCTTACCAAATCAACCAAAACACATATCCAAACAGCTGGTGGAGCCCTTATACCTATTGAAGGATCTGGCACTATACAAATTTCTCCTACCTTGAGTCTTTCAAATTGTCTTTTTGTTCCTTCGCTATCTCATAAACTGCTTTCTATTAGCCATGTACCCCGAGAATTAAACTGCACTCTTCTCACAAATCCGTTCTTCTGTATTTTGCAGGATATCAGGACGAATGAGATTATTGGGTGTGGCACTGAGAGGCTGGGGCTGTATTGTGTTGATGAGATAGCTCAAAACGGCATTGTGTTGCTTACCCAAGGATCTACAAATAAGAAATTGTGGTTATGGCATAGACGGTTAGGACATCTGTCTAATAGTTATTTAAAATTACTCTTTCTTAGTCTAGTTAAAAATTCTGTTATTTCATGTGATTCTTGCATTTTGGCCAAAAGCCAAAGACGTTCTTTTAAATCTAAACAAAAATTTGTTGACTCTATTTTTTCACTGATTCACTCTGATGTATGGGGTCTTGCCCCTATCCTAGGAGGCCTTTGGTTTAAATATTTTCTTCTATTCGTGGATGATTGCTCCTGGATGACCTGGGTATACTTTTTAGAAACAAAATCCCAAGTATTTGAAAAATTTACTCAGTTTTATACTATGATTCAAACCCAATTTCACAAAAACATTCAAATTCTCCGCTCCGACAATGGCGGTGAATTCATTAACTCTTCTATGCTAAAACTTTTGTCAACAAAAATGTATTTTACACCAAACATCTTGTCCTAATACTCCTGAACAAAATGGCGTCGTAGAAAGAAAGAATAAGATTCTTCTAGAATTGACTCGTGCCATGATGCTAGAATCTAATGCTCCTTCTTCTCTCTGGCCTGAAGCTGTTGCCACTAGTGTTTACCTCCTAAATAGGTTACCCACAAAAATTCTTCACCTTCAAACCCCACTTTAATATCTTTCCTCCATCACCTCTGTACCTTCCGCTCTCACTCTTGAACCACGGATTTTTTGTTGTTCAGTCTTTATCCACATTCCAAAATACAACGCACTAAATTTAGCCCATGTGTTGAGAAGTGTGTGTTTGTCGGTTATGGATTGCACAGAAAAGGATATCGATGCTACAATCCTAAAACCCGTCAGATCATCACTACTATTCACTGTGATTTCCTTGAAACAAAATATTTCTTTAGCACACACCTTAGATGTCAGGGCGAGAGTGAAACTGAATCTACTTCAGACCCTCTAAGCTGGCTTCTTCCAAATATTTCTCCTGTTATCCCGCCTGCTCCGCCTGCTAATCCTCAAGGGCCACACAAACCGAATGAGTATATCTCTGCAACAATAGAATAGACTCTACCTAAAGTGCTGCCTCCAAATTCTCCCGAACATCTGATATCCTCAAAAGAGGATGAACAAATCCATCTTGAGCCTGAACATGAACTAGAACCTGAATCAGAAACATCAGAGGTGACTGAGCCTCAAAACCAGTATGTCTTACCACCTCGAAGCACAAGAGGCATTCCTCCTCGACACTATTCTCCTGAACGGCAAAATCGTAACTCCAGGTATCCCATTGGCTTGGTAACCAAACTAAAATTATCTCAGACTGCCGCCGCCTATGAGAAGGCGCTTTATGCAGAACAGGTTCCACCCTCTGAAGTTGAGGCCCTGCAAATCCCTCATTGGAAGGAAGTGATGCATAAAGAGCTTGATGCCCCGACTCGAACCAATACCTATGAGAAATGCCAACTTCCTGAGGGGAAGATACCTATTGGGTGCAAATGGGTGTTCACAATCAAACGGAAGCCGGATGGTTCAATTGAAAGATACAAGGCTCTATTGGTGGCTAAAGGCTACACTGAAACCTACGGAATTCACTATGCTGAGACATTCTCTCCAGTTTCAAAAATGAACACCGTCAGAACTCTTTTATCCATAGCTGCTTCAAAAGATTGGGTACTCCACTAGTTTGATGTTACTAATGCCTTCCTTCACGGCGATCTGAAGGAGGAGGTTTATATGCTTCTGCCACTGGGATTTTCTCATGAATTTGGGAGAAATGAAGTTTGTAGACTTAAAAGGACCTTGTAGATATGAAGAAGGTTGGTTATCAGCAAAGCAACTCAGACCATACCTTGTTTATCAAGCGAAGAGGAGAACATCTGACATGCTTGATCATCTATGTAGATGATATGATTTTGAATGGGGACGATCCGAAAGAGATTGCTAATCTAAGAGAGAACCTGTTCCAAGAGTTTGAAATGAAGGATTTGGGGAAGTTGAAATATTTTTTGGGCATTGAAGTACTCAGATCACGGTGGGGTATTTTCATCAATCAGAAGAAATATACCATCGATCTCATCACTGAAACTGAGCTTCTAGAATGTAAACCTGTGGCAACCCCAATAGCTATTAATCATGGACTGCGGATCACAGAAGGAGCTGACCTTGTTGACCGTGGCCAATACCAACGTCTTGTGGGCGGGTCAATCTATCTTTTTCACACTCGTCTTGATATTGCTTATGTTGTTAGTGTGGTAAGTCAGTTTATGCATCATCCACAAGTATATCACCTTGAGGCAGCATTGAGGATTGTAAAATACTTGAAAGGAACCTTTGATTATGGGGTTCTCTTCAAGAAATCAGACCATCTGGAGATTCATGCCTACACTGATGCAGATTGGGCTGGAAACCCGGTGGATCAAAAGTCTACAGTGGGATATTTTGCTTTTGTTGGAGGGAATTTGGTATCATGGAGGAGTAAGAAGCAGAAGGTGGTTGCACTGTCAAGTGCAAAAGCATAATTTCGTGGTATTAAAAGTGGTCTCATGAAAATACTCTGGATAAGGAAGCTGATGATAGAGCTTGGGTTATATTCTGGAAAAACATGTCGACTCCTGTGTGACAACAAAGCAACAATAAGTATCTAAGAGAATCTAGTGCAACATGATAGAACGAAGCACGGGGAAGTGGATAGGCACTTCATTAAAGAAAAGATTGAAGGTGACATTGTTGCTCTTCCCTTTGTCTCCTCTAAAAACCGACTTGCTGACATACTTACAAAAGCAGTGGACTAAAAAACCTTTTTCAGATGTTCTTAGCAAGTTGAGCATTGAAAATCCCGACACTCAACTTGAGGGGGAGTGTTGGAAAGAATTAATCAAAGATGAAGAAAATCAGAGAAGATTAAGGAAATATTTCAGCTCAAAATAAATTAGATCAATTTTATATAAGATTGATCTTATTTCCCTTTTATTTTTCTTCTTTCCTTGTGTATTTCTCATCATCTCTCTTTAAAAGATAATCATGTAACACATTAGATGAAATGAAATGAAATTCTCTCAACCTCTCCTCTACCATGTTGATACCTCCATTTAACAAAACAGCCATTTGATTCTTAATACTTGACAAACATAAAAACATCTATAAATGCTTAATAAAATCATAAATTCCACTAAATACTTTGGATCTTCAATCGGCTCACTTCACCTACCCCTTACAACCCATTAGTAGTAGATAGTGATTTGTAGCAAACTCTTTTTGAAATAAAATGTATTAATTTAAATCCAAATCTGTATATTTCTAATGTAACTTGAATTTATGGCCTTTTGACATAAATAAGGTGCTTCAACTACTTGTGTCTC
>JAPKLW010001423.1:155923-191930 GCA_026898455.1 Plectranthus barbatus | reverse complement strand
TAGTATGAAGAAAATAAATATTAAAAAAATATAATAAATTAATTTATAAATTAATTTATAAAAAATATCAAAATTAATTTATTAATTATTATATTTAAAAGATAAATAAATAAATATAATTTTTTTATTAATTTATTAATGGATATCAGTATATGAATCTGATCCGATTAACGGATTATCCGATCTGTATTCAATCCAAATTCGATCCAAATTTTTCGTGTCGATCGATAAACATCTATACCCAATTATATGCCTCAATCCATATTCATTATTATCATGTAGATTCGTGTCGGATTATTGTGACAGGTCAAGAATTGACAACCCTAGTTATATTGGATATTATCAAACTCAATGTCTCACATTAAATTAATAGAGAAGGAATAATTAATATAGGAGTTGCAAAGTCAAAATCTGAAAATGTTTCCCATTTGGTGGTTTGGAAATGTTAAAATACATTCAACGACTTTTAGTTTCGGAGTTCATTTGAAATTGAATGAAGTCGTCGAAACTAAAGCAGCACCAACATTTCCATATTCTTGTGTATGATTTGTTTAGAGAGTTGAACTTCCATACAATTACATAAAATAATACTGTTTACTTATTCATAGCTACACATACATGTGAGCAAACATTTGTTTTAAAACTGGAAACCCGCTGTTGCATGTGACCACTAGTTTTTTTTTTTGGATAAAATGTGGCCACTAGTATTACATAAACATAATTACTAACTGGTGAATTGATTGTTTACCTACACATACATGTTATCTTAAAACTGGAATTAAACCTGCTGTTGCATGTGACCCCTATAACAAAAATATAACTACATACATAGAATATAAGAATTGAACTTCCTCAAAATTATACAGTAATATTGTTTACATATTCATACCTACACATACATGTGAGCGAACATTTTTAACTAGTGCAAACTGGCCAGTTGTTATAAGTCAAACATTTTTTTAAAACTGTTGTTACATCATACATATGACCTCTATAACATAACTATAATTGACGTAATCAATGCAGCCATCACAATTCACTTGCCAGATATAAAAAGGGCCATCATCCTAAACTCAGTTTCATAACCGACGACATAAAAAAATAAAAAAATCACACATGCATAAATTGGTTTCATGAAATCATGATGGATGTATGACAGATACATTGCTGTTTTCTCCACATTCTTGTCCGTGAGCTCAAAACCTGTAGAGTGGAGAAATGACATCGGTGGCCGTGGTTTCTAGTGCAGTTGCCAGGATCAAGTTTTTGATGAAGGAGTTACATGATAGCTTGCCGGATGAGGCTGACGAGCTCCTGAAAGGAATAAAGGAATCGCTAAAAGCTGCCAACGATCTGAAAACAGAACCGGAGGAGACGTTCGTGAAGACGGAGAAAAAAATCGTGCGGCTTTCCTATGGCATCGTTGATGCCATGGCGTCCATACCCAAGGAGAAGTTCAAGTCTTATGTAAGCAAGCTAACTCAACGGAAGAGAAGTGGAAGCGCAGAGCTCAGAGGACTCCAACTAAAGCTAAATAAACTCCAGAATAAGCTGAACGGAAATAACCCGACGGCTTCTGGAGTTGGCCCGGAGCAGAAACCCAAGGCCAAGTTTTCTCTGAGTAAACATCTTCAACGGAAGAAGACGAAGAATCCGGAGATCGCCAAGGATTCACAAGTCGAGGGAGAAAAGAAAGGTGGGGCAGAGCAGGAAGAGGAGAAGGCCGGAGAAGATGTGGATCTGTTCCATGAGCTTAGGAAAGTTTTGCTGAATCCATCAGGGGAGTTGTCAGTGGTGGGCAAGACCAGCCTGGCCAGGAGACTGTTTCACAACCATCAACTCCGGTCGTCCTTCGACCTCTGTGCGTGGGTTCCGATCAACAACAATTTCCAGATAAAAAGGGTGCTCCTCCAGCAGTTGGGGCCTCCAAAGGAACTAGACACGAGGGACATCAACGAGATCGAACTCATCAACCAGATTTTTGCTGTTCTCGAGAACAAGACATACCTGCTTGTGCTTGATGACGTTCCAGCCTTGGGAGACTGGGAGAGTATTAGTCTCGCCTTGCCCATTGCCAGCTCCTCTGGAGTTATTATCACCACTACTACCACCGAAACGATTAATAAACGGCCGCACTTTTACAAGATCCCGGGTATGACTCAACCGGAAATCCTAAAGTTATTGAAGGAGAAAGAGAGCTTCAAACCTGGTAATTCGCAATCTTTCTCATCTCATTTTCGCAAATTAAACTAGTTAAAAACCTAACTCATACTGCCTAATTTTTAATAGGATCACTATATGTTCTACACTTGGCCTTTTTTTGTTTAATCTAATTTAAGAAATTCATATGAATACCCACCCAGGCCATCTGTAATAAGTAGCTTAGTTTTTTAACTACCATAAGCTGCTAAAATGTTCTAGTGTTAACATTATATAGATTGCTTCTTTTTTTGGTGAGCTCATGGGTTGAGTCACAGATTTAAAGGTCGATATTGAGCATATTTTTTCCGTTTTCTTGGTGTATGTCACGGCACTGGCTCGGAGAAAGATAATATTATATATCTAACATCTTTACTCTCCTAATTGTTTCCCACATTTGGTGTGAGCAGGCTCGGAGAGAGTTGGGGAGGCTATATTTGATATCTGTGGTGGCTCACCACTATTAGCCACTATCCTCGGAAGATCTCTTCAATCAGAGGCCGCGGAAGCAAGCCAGCAGGATTTTCTACGTCACGAACTTCAATCTTACGAGTCCCTGAAAGGAACACCAAGAGTTTTAGGAGCATGCTATAAGAGATTAGCTCCTGAATTAAAGCCATGTTTGCTTTATTTAGGACAGTTTCCACAGGGTACAGACATACAAGTTGAGAAGTTGTACCTGTTGCTGGTGGCGGAAAATCTTCTACCACCAAAGGAGTCTAAGATATCTCCGCAATCCTTAAACGATTGCTTGGAAAAACTAGCTGGTAAAAGGCTGGTTGAGATGCAGAAAGATGAAATCTCCGAAACCGGGATTTACATGTCTTGCAGGCTTCATGACTTTGTGCTGGAGTTCTGCAAATTCAAGGGTGTGGATGAGGAGTTCTTTCAGATTGTGGACTTGGTGGATGAGGAGTTCTCTCAGATTGTGGACTTGGGGGATACTCCCACAAAAGTAGTGGGAAACCATACACGCAGACTAGCAAGGTGTGCAAAGTTGAAAACTACTCCATTCCATTCAACAGCCCCGACACAGTGAAGAAGATCTTGTCTCTTCTAATCTTTGATTCATTTGAATCCGCTGAGGGGAAGCCGGCATGGCCTTCAGGGATAAATGAACTCAAAGAGTTCATCCATTTAAGAATCCTCAACTTTGATGGCGTCGATTTCAAAGTTCGAAAGTTCCCAAGAGGTCTGGATAGATTAGTGCTCCTGAGATACCTAAGTTTTCGTGGATGCCGGCTGGAGGAATTACCGGCTTCCATTAGCAGCTTAACGCAGCTGGAAACTCTCGATCTAGTTGTTCAAGCTGAATGCAGCATTCTCATACCCAATAACTTTTTCACTAATATGAAAAGAATGCTGCATCTCTACTTCCCCAGGCTGTATGAAACAAGTGGGAAAAGTAAAACAAAGCTGCAGCTTCAAGATATGGCGAGGCTTGAAATACTCGTCAACTTCGACACGGAGGCTTGCGACGTGAAAGCTCTCCCACAGCTGAGGAAACTGAAGACCCTTTCTATAATCTCAAATGGGCAGAGCGAGGACTTGGGCGAGGTCATCGCTTTCATAAATAATCAAAATGGGGGGCTCAGCCATTCATCGGTTTACATCAGAAATTTCGACTGCTACAACGGACACAGTGTTTCTGCTTTCAAGAAGCTGGTGAGCTGCCAATTCGTTCACTCTATACACGTAGAGGGGCAGATAGGCGAACTCCTGAAGGGAGAAGATGTTGCCGGAAAAGTATCAGAGATGGTACTCGACGGTTCTGAGTTGGAGGATGACCCAATGGATTATCTGGGGAAGATGTTTCCCAACCTGCGGAGCCTCGTTCTGTCAAACGATGCATTCATGGGAAGTGAGATGGTGGTCTCTGCTGTGCCGTTTCCTAATCTGAGCAGCCTGAAGCTCCAGAATTTGCAGTACTTGGAAAAGATAACAATCGAGAGTGGAACAATGCCCAAGCTTTCGACTCTGCAAATCGATGGTTGCGGTAGCGGTTGCTTGGTTGAGGTGTCAATCCCGAAAGAATTGACGAAAGCGAAAAGAGACAATGGAGGTGATGTTTACTGATTATGCATGCCGCCTCCTAAACTGTTTCTTAACACGTAATCCGCAGGTAAAACTCGATTCATCTGGATTGTCTACAGTTTAGGATGAACGAATTGAATTTATATATGTTTGTTTTGGCAGCATGACAGTACGTGTACGTGGTGGAGTTCGGTGATGCTGCTACTTATTATTAATATTACGATTTCCTTTCGACACCTTGCTTGTATTTGGTTCCATGGTTGCCTTAGTTTTTTTTTTTTTTTTTTAGAAACATGGTTGCCTTAGTTTGAATATTTCGTTTTTCAAGTTTTGTTTATGCAACTAATCTCATCATTTCCATGTCAAACTTTACAAGGTCCTGGAATATGAAATTATGATTGTAAATTTTTTCGCTAAGCGTTTCGATAGGATCTAATGATATAGAATCTAAACAATAATAATCAATTAATTTATTTATTATTTTAAATATTTCATATATATATATATTAATAAATAAAAAATAAAATTATATAAATTATAAATAGTTTTTTAAAATATATAGAATTATTGTTTAGACCAGGCAGTTGAACAATTCAAAAATACCTAACAGTACAAATTTGATAATTTTCAAGTCGGATAGGGATGGTTTAGGCGATCGCCTAACCCAATTTTTACAATACTAGTTTTCTGCATGAACTGAACGATGCGCAGCGTGTATACAATTATATTATTAATATATTCTTAAATCATATTAATTTTTAATACTCTATATAGATATATAGTAAAACTCGATTGAGTTTGACTCAAATTTTAAATTTGTTAGTCAAGTTAAAGCTCATGTTGCGTAATATTAGAACTCGACATAATTTAGCTAAGATGTTGGTTTTCAGTTGATCTTTAGTTTGATCGTGAAACTATTTAAATGTTATTAATTTATTATTTTTCCTCTCATCTTCTCTCCACATTTAAACACAATACACTTTATTTTTATCTTTTTAAATCTCTTATCTATTAACACCACTTTATTGTTATATATAATTTTTTTAGCCTCTCTTTCTTATTATTTTCGTATACACTTTATCGATTTTTACAATATTGTATAAAAGTGACTCCAATTTCTTACCAAAATCGAAATAATAAAACAAGACATTTGTTTTCTTATGGGCAACATTTTTCAAGTTGATAGTATGCAATGTCCGACATCATATCACTGAAACAAAACAAAAAAATCTCCCGGAGAAGTTGTGAATGCCATGAAAATGAAATGGACATTTTTGTAAGGCCATAACTTTAAGTATAGTATGAATTATATAATTTTTTGCAGTTTAGTACCAATCATCATATTAATTATTATATTGTTCAATTAAATGATCAAACTTTAGAAATTGTACAAATTTAGAATATAATTATCTTCGACGATGAAAAGCTAATTCTACTCGTCGGAAATTCGTGTCATTTATTAAAATGCCAACTCGAGAGCTGCAGCCAGTGGCGGATCCAGAAATTTTTTCTGAGGGGGGCTAGAATTTTTTTTTTCGCCTTCACCTTAACTTCAATCATTTTATATCATTTTTTTCTTTATTTTCATCCATTTTTTCTTCTATACGAGGGGGGCTATACCATAAAAAATCGGATCATGACACTACAAAAACGAAAAAAAAAAATCGGGCTAGGGGGCTCTACATAGATCCGCCACTGGCTGCAGCTGGACGTCAATTGGCGTTTAGTGGTTACTATTTAAAATAATACACATGGCATTTTAATAAAATGATGTAACTTTTTTAATTACATGAAGTGGATTTCCGACGAGGACAATCAGTTTTTCGATGTTGAAAAAGAATACATTTTATATTTGTATAGTTTTTGATAATTTAATCATTTAATTGAGAATGTATTAGATTTGGAAAATTTTGCATAGTTTAATTTAGGAAAAAGTATCAATTATATTACAAACTATCCTAGTTTTCTCAAATATATTACAAACTATGAATATTATCAAAATATATTACAAACTATCGATTTTGTCCCAAATTTATGACGGGATCAAATTTCCGGCGACGGAAAGTTGACGTGGCTCGCCGGATGACACGTCAGCATTTAAAATTACACATCATCGTACAAATATATTATAAACTATTGTGATTTTCTCAAATATATTACAAACTATTATAAGTTTCTCAATTATATTACAAACTCTATATATATATATATATGTATATTTTCAAATAAATTTTACAACTATCAATTTTTTTTTAAACTACGACGAAAATATATTTAATTATATTTTAAAATTTTAAAATATTTAAAATATATTTTTGGTTCGATTGTCCTAAACCCTAAACCCTTAAAAATATGACATAAAAATTCTAGAAAAGTTAAAAGAAATGGAAAAATACTTATTTTAATTTTTGTTTTCCATTTTTACTCTCGTTTCTCATTTCGGCCAACCAAAACTCAAATATTCCTGTAAATAATAATATTTATTGATGGTATTTTACATATGTCAAATATATATATATCATTATTATTTGACCCTCAATAATTATTATTTTTCACATGAATATTTATTTATTTTTGGTTTGGCGAAGGGAGAGACGAGAGCAAAATGAATATGAAAATTAAAATATGTGTTTTATATTTTTGCTTTTAATAAAGTATAATTATATGTTTCAGCATAAATTTAAAATAAATTTGATAATTTGAATATTTATTTACGAATGTATATAGTTTGTAATATAAATGAGAAACTTACAATAGTTTATAATATATTTGAGAAAATCACAATAATTTGTAATATATTTGTACGATGACATGTAATTTTAAATGCTGACATGTCATCCGGCGAGCCACGTCAGCTTTCCGTCGCCGGAAATTTGCTCCCGTCATAAATTTGAAACAAAACTGATAGTTTGTAATATATTTTGATAATATACATAGTTTGTAATATATTTGAGAAAATCAGGATAGTTTGTAATATAATTGATACTTTTCCCTTTAATTTATACTTAAAATTGATGTTATGGGCTTTTTGTAAAATTGACGGAATGTTGGGAGTAATTACATTGACTTATCAAATATTGGGCTGTAGAGATTAAATAAACCCAACTAGTTTTCTTAATAATTTGCTAGTGTACACGGCCTGGCCCAAGATCTCAGTGACTACCGGTGCAAACCCTAATTTACTAAACCCTAAATCCTCACCCTTTAAACTACGCTCGAAGCCAACCTCTTTCAGTCAGCGTACTCCAAAACTCTAACCAGAAATGTCGAAGCGGGGTGGGTGTGTTTCTGCAAAATCATATTCATTTGTTGAATACTCACCTTTACTAAGAAACATGCTGAGTTTTACTTGAAATCTTTGTTTCAGGGCGTGGAGGAACGGCCGGAAACAAGTTTCGGATGTCGCTGGGTCTGCCGGTGGCGGCGACGGTCAATTGTGCTGATAACACTGGCGCCAAGAATCTATACATTATTTCCGTCAAGGGAATCAAAGGGAGGCTTAACAGGCTGCCATCGGCTTGTGTGGGAGATATGGTGATGGCAACGGTGAAGAAGGGAAAGCCTGATCTTAGGAAAAAGGTCATGCCCGCCGTCATCGTGAGGCAGCGAAAACCTTGGAGGCGAAAGGACGGCGTTTTCATGTACTTTGAAGGTGATTTATTCACCCTTCTTTTGAGTTATTGATCAAAATTGTTTCTTTATTACGTATGTCTAGTGCTTCGCCGAAACTGGCATCATGGATGTTTACTAGAAATATAGTTCATCTGATTTAGTATAGTGTAATTGGTGATATCTAAGCTCGATTTGATGATATGCAGAGGAAAATGCGTTATGCTGCATTTTATTTCATGTTTTTGTTTTGTGATGGATGGATTCAAATGCGATGAGCCATGGTTGAGTGAGCTTTCATCCTTGCTTGATGAGTTTGATGTATGTTTTAAAATGCACTTCTATTGCATTATATAGATTTTAGGGAAGCTACATGGATGTTCTTTCGTCTGCAAGCTATTGGGATCTCTAATGTTTCTTTTCCAGTTCTGTACATTTATCAATTTATTTGAATTTGAATATGGATACTGTTTGTATCTTGTCACCAGCCTTAGTCATGTATCCATCTATCTTTGTATAATGGTGCTGATACAGTTACAAGTCTGGGAAATTAAATGTATCCTTCGTTACAGGTGTGATCCTATCTTCAAGCTTACACCTGCTCCATCTGGAATCTACATCTTTCATATTTTATTTTGATCTAGACTTTGTTGCATTACTCTTTCTGGACAAAACTGCTGATTTCTACTTTGAGGATTAAATTTTTTGATCTTATAATGCCTTTGAGATATTTTGCATAGTTCATCTCCATTTCAAATTGTAATGAATCTTATATGTTCTTTCTTTACCTACTTGATCCAATATAATGTTCAGGCTTGGTTTTGGAATTGGGATGCTAATGTGATTCTCATCATTATGCTGTTCCATTTTGCAGACAATGCTGGTGTTATTGTAAACCCCAAGGGAGAAATGAAAGGTAATATTCAGCTCATGAATAATATTTTAGGTGTTTTTTCTTACACCTGGTGCTTCTATCATTGTTTCATTCAGTCTCTTCCCTTGCATAAGCTTCATATGAAATTTCTTTTGGAAATCCTATATTGTATCATTAATCTATCTCGTATGGGCTACAGGTTCTGCAATTACTGGTCCGATTGGAAAGGAATGTGCAGATTTGTGGCCTAGGATTGCCAGTGCTGCTAATGCCATTGTTTGAGACTTTTGTTTGGTTGTTGGGAGGCCTCTTTTGGCCTTTCATGTAAGAACAGTTAGCCTGTGGAGTTTTTGAGTTCATGCAAATGATGTATTTTCTTGAGAACCATGTTCTTGATATGAGATCTTTTTTCTGAGGCATTCGTTATGTGTATTTACTACTTCTTGTTTTGATCTGGCTGGAAAAATACTATATATTATGTAAAGTGAGCCTGGTAAGATAGATCTCAAATTTCATTTATGTTTAAACAAAAGATTCATTCTTCTTTTCCCCAATAATACACACTTACGTCTACTATGAGACAGTTTTTTCTTTATTCTTATGCACATTGTATAAGGTATAACCACAGCTCAGGTAGATGAGGAGTTGAGCTTTACTCAATCTTGTGTTCATCTTGCATTCGCAATGTTGCAAAGTACTCGAACAGGCTGCCATCGAAGCATCCCCTGATTGCCTCTTTAGGCAGGTTACCGTCTTCATCCCTAGCTAGAAGGTAGAGGATACCAAACTCTGCTTTGTTTGTTATCCTGCAACTTCACTGTTAAAACCTATACCAAAAATTCGAAGAACCCAGGTATAGATCATCCATACCATCCAAAGATGTCGAAGGCGTCTCTGTTGCCTTCAGTCAGGTTCCACACTTCTCTAAAAGTTAGCTTATTGGGAAATGTTTTACCATACTTGCTGAACATGTTTTCGAAATTCACTGGGGAGAATCTGAAAATGAAACCACTTGTTATTGCATCATGTTTCAAGCACACAAACACACTAAATCAATTGTGTACCTTCCTTCTGTATCGTAAGTTCCAGAGTCACTTCCATGTTTGGCTTTGTGTATATTGGATATGTATATAGGGAAAAGAAGAGATGGAAGCCATCCCTGCACAATTTTGTGCATACATATCTATCACTAACACATGCAGATGCAGTAGTCACTGCAATAAGAAGATGACAGTATGCTTGCACGTTAAGTAGACAGACTCTCGCTACTTACAGGGAGAGTGGGATAACTTAAGCCCACGTTGATGACAATAGCCATGATGAATGACGACACGATATTGAACCCGATTTTTCGGAGTCCTGCATATATCGAATGTGACGAACTCAAGATTTTCATTCTTGAATAATATATTCATGGTTGCAACTAGAGGAAGGAATGAAGATTACCAGCATATGTTTCCCATGGATAAATGATACCATCTTTGTCGATATCAAAGAAAGCACAGTGCTGCTGCAGCACACTCATACCATGATGCCTATGGCCTGGGGTTCCATCAGGGTGTTCCATATCAGGAGCAACCAATCCTCTCACCAAATCTGGTTTTTCAATTTAACACTACTTCAAATCAAATAACCCAACAAATCTAATGATATATTTCAATAATAATAAAATTTAAAAAAAAAAAAACACCAAAAAAAGACCAGATTTGGCCATTGATTGTGTATTTGAAAGGGATATAATTAAACAACTGACAGGGCTTGGGAATTGAAGTTTCGAGGTCTGCGCGCACCGGGCGGTCGATGGTGACCGGCGCAAGCGGTGCCACCGTCGACAATGCCGGATTCCTTTCCACTGCATCAGCTTCAACAGTTGCCATTATTCTACGCAAATGCACAAAAAAATAAAAAATTAATAAGATCTTCAGCTATACGAACCCACAATTTATTGAAGAGTGATGAATCGGGGCAGAGTGTAAATGGCGCAGCAAAATGCATTGCGCAACACGTACGACTTTCCAATTCTTGCAGCAAAGAAAGAAGTTTCTCTTTGAGATTATTGAATGAAGAAAGAAAGAAATTTGAGAACTCTTTGAGATTATTAAGGGAAAATTGTACAAAATTGGCTGGTTGTTGGTTCATGGAATAAAAAACTTGCGAGGTTTTCGTTTGAGAAGTGAGAATTTGAGGAGAGAGTGTAGTTCAAAACATCTATTTTAGGATAATTAAATCTGACGGTTTGAAATTTGGACACGCACATTTCTACCATGAATATACGATTCAATAGTCTTGTAATAGATCGAATTGATTTTATATATAACATGAACTTGTAATAAGTTACTTTTATTGCGTTCTAGTTTGAGGCGCAAGTCATTACAATGTTTTATTGAGATACAAATTTACAATAAATATGAATTTAAATAATATTAGTGATATTTGAAATGAAGTTTAAATTAATTTAACACATTTTTTTTAAATTCTATTTTATGGTAACCTCTTACTTAACACTAACGGATAAAAGCAAGGGGTTAGGAATGGTTTGGTAAAGTATGATGGACTTTTTTACTATATCGCATATTATATATGATCTCACGCTATGAGGAATATTCATACTGTTGAGGTTCGAATTTGAACGAATTGGGATCCTTCAAATCGTCATTAGAAAAAATGAAAGATATACAATAATAATTGAGATAAACGCAGAAAGGAAACAAGAACAATGCAAGTGGAAAAAAAATAATGAGAGGTTATTTATCTGAGTGTTTTCATAGAGTTTCGACTATACTAGTGGGAATAAAAATAAATTCAAAAATGAACTCGGACCTCCATTTAATAAACACAAGAGAGGGGCCCGTTTAATAATCTTGGGTCTGGCTAACCCAGCCCACGTCGGTGGCAACCCTGAATTTTTTTGAACTGACCCCGAAATCTCGAAGTCAGTTAGGATTGAAGTGACTTCTTTGCAGCAACCTAACGACCTTGTCTTTTCTTGTCCAGAATGTGCTTAGGGTCAATTAGAAGCTTGGGGTCTATAGACTCTTGGGGTCAACTTGTGTCGGGATAGATTGGTGTCAGGGTTAACTGGTGCCTGGGCCGATTGATGACGGGATTAAATAGTGCCGGGGTCGGTAGGTATTTGGTCTTTTGACTTTCTCAGCTTCATTAGTTGGGACGCACATTTATTGGGCTGAAATCTCTCTAATCAGGTCCAACAACATGAATTGACCTAGTTGGGTTTGAGCTTGTCCCCAACACATATTATTATTATATTGTATTTTCCAGCATACTAAATTTGGGTGTAACATAATATATATATATTGTTATTAAACGCTCATTTATTTTTACAATTTTTTTTTTGTGTTGGCATGTATTTAAAAAACTTATTTATATCAATAATAATAATAATCTAATATTACTATGAAGTGAAGAGAAGACATGTACTTTTATTTTTAATATATTATTTCAAAATGATATTTACCACTATGCCGTAAATATTACAATAGTTACACTGTAATACATTATAAAATTTCAGTATCATATAATACTTTTTAAGAAATTATGATATATCAAATTTTAATGTTTTCCAATATGATATATACAATATTTAGATAAATTCTTTTTTGTTTTTTTTCATCCCTATATAAATATTAGGGGGGTGAAGAATTAGTGAAGGGATTTAGTGAGGCTAGCCTAACTGCAATTAGGGGTTTAAGTTTAACTCAATCAAACTGCAGTCAACTTAAGCTCTACCCTTCGATTCAACCCCAGACAAATATCTCTCTCTATCTCTAGTATATCCCTTCCTTTCCAAAACCCCTTTCTTTCGGAGATTTCATTTCGCTATGGCATCTGAGGTGGCGGCTGCAACACCAGAGATCCCCGCGGAGGCGCCCAAGCAGCCGCACCAACTCGAGAGAAAGTGGACGTTTTGGTCCGATAATCAATCTAAGCCCAAACAAGGCGCCGCTTGGGGCTCTTCTCTGCGCAAGGTCTATACTTTCGATACCGTCGAAGAGTTCTGGTGGTAAGTTACGATTAACATCTCCAAATACCTGATTTGATGAAAAAGTCCGTTCCTTTGTATGATTGAAGGGTTTATTCCGATTTGATAAAGTTGGTTGTCGCTTTGATTGATTGTTATGCTTGTTATTGCTTTGTTGCTGAGAATGATTTTTTTTTTTTTGTGCGGCGGATCTTGCTCCATTTTATACGGATATTTTTTGGGTCACCTGCTGTGTTTTTATGTTCTGCTTGTCGTACACCGTGCCCGCGTGTTTGCACCATAATCTAATCTTGCTATGTAGGAGTAGTTATCAATTTTCGTATTCGAAGTTCATTGCTTTTCGGTGGATTTGGTAATTACTGCGTTTCTTGGTTTTTGGAGTTGTAATTATTGCTCTCAGGGAAAAAAAAAAAAAACCCTTAAGTGAAAGTTTAAGTAGCTTCTGTCAATGAAGTCAAGATATGATATTGGAAGGTGGAGAGTTTTCTCGTTTATCAAACTGTCCTTCCTGACTCTCTTAACATGGTTGTCTTCAAGGGGTTCTCTTAGTCATTGGTATTATGGTATAGTACCTAAAATTTTCTTTGTTCTTAATCTCATGGATCTGAAAAGCATAAACGCATTAATCTGCAGGGTACTGTGTCATCATGTCGTAAATTACTTCATTCGATTTATGGTTTGCTTGAGCTTTGCTTCACACTGTTACTTATTTGGTTTGGATCCTGATGATGAGACAGCTCAAATTAAGCTCTTATATAGTCCAACCCTAGTTGAGCCCGAATTGCTTCATATATTTTGGTTTTCTTTCTTCAGTGTTATTTTATGGGTTTGGGCCTAACCTCTTCTTATAACAATTTTTTAGTTTGTTTCATCTTACTGCTGTAGTATGCACACTTTTCATCTTCTAATTCTTCAGTCTTCAATAGGCCTGCATTTATTCCTGAATATAGGGAAGTAACTACAGGAGTTCTCCATATCAAAAACCAGTCTTTACGTCATTAAACTGCATTGTTGTAAAGGAATGATTAGAGTGCTGTGACGTTTTCAGTTAATTCCTTTCTCTACTGTTCTTTCTTCGGGTGGGTGGGGGTAACAAGTTCACAATTATTCAAACACTTGCTTTGTTTGGGTATTAGTTTGATTCCAAGTTGTAGAATGCAAACACAAGTTACAGATGAAATCTGTGATAATTTTGTCATTTGCCACTAGCAAAGTAACGTGGTGATTTCTTTGCAGTTTATATGACCAGATATTCAGACCTAGCAAGTTCCCCGCAAATGCTGAATTTCACTTATTCAGAGCTGGAGTGGAGCCCAAATGGGAAGACCCCGAGTGTGCTAATGGGGGCAAGTGGACTGTAACTAGCAGCAAAAAGGAAAACCTGGACAAGATGTGGCTTGAAACTGTAAGAATTCTTTGCCCTTTGCTTCTGGGTATTGAGTCTGTAACAAATAGATCTCTCAATATGATGCAAAACTGAGAAATTGATGAACCAGAAAGTGTGAAGGACAAAATCTATTGACTTGGCTCATTTTCAAGCTACATCAAAATGCAAAGACAGTGACTTTTCTATGTTGATACAAGATTTTGCCCCTCATGCACCACCCTATGAGACCATGACTTCCTCAATACAATATGCTCTCGTAATTTTCAACCATTAAATAATATCTTAATGTATCTATTTGTTCAATTAAATGAACAATGCCCGGGCTTCCTCCAGAGGGCTGGGTGCATTTTGGCCAAGCCTATGCTTCGTAACTTGAACACTGTCCATATTTTCTTAAAGGGCCTGTCTTATATCCTTATATCCCGACTGGGTATAAGTATCCTCAACTGACTCTGATGTCATATGATCACTGAATGATATGGTTTCGAATTTGTAATTTCTTTTTTTGAATTTGTATGTCAGTTGATGGCTCTAATTGGAGAGCAGTTTGATGAGGCTGATGAGATATGTGGAGTGGTTGCCAGTGTGCGCCAAAAGCAAGATAAACTCTCACTGTGGACCAAGACTGCAGCCAATGAAGCAGCTCAGGTACTTCTCTTGCCTGTCAGAAGTTGGACTTTTCTTTACGCTCAAATGTTAATATTGTCTCCCCTTTATTTGTCAATTTCATGGTCCTATGTTACTTCTCTTGCTTGTGTTTTTGTTTAATCACTCAAAAGCAAACCTGAAAAAGATTTGTGGAAAATCTTTTCTTTTCCATTTTCTCTTGGAGCCTCCTGATGCAGCAGAAGACCTCGATCAAGGATTATAAAGATGTATCATATTCAGCTGTAGCCTTGTCATGGTTTTCTTCATATGTTAGCTTAAGATAAAAAGGATAACACCATTCACTATAGGATGAGCGAATCTCTTCTGGATACTTTAACCTTTGGTTGCTTCGCGTTTGCAATATTCTGTTGAGATATGTTAGTATGATAGAAGGGACCTAGGACTCGAAGGTGATAATTTGTGGAAAGCTTATGCACTTCAAATTATTACCTTTAATATAGTCACTAGATTATCTGATGGCGAGCTAAGCAGGGAAAGCACATCTCTGTCTACCATTAAGTGGCACCTTCAATGTCCATTTGATTCTACATCATTGACAAAATTTGATATTTCTGGCCGTCGATTACAGTGAGTAGCAACATCCTTGGCATTTATTAATAACTTTTTCATCTTTGGCATGTAGATGGGCATTGGAAGGAAGTGGAAGGAGGTCATCGATGTCACTGATAAGATCTCTTACAATTTCCATGTATGTCTAATTACACTTCCTATGTATTCTGCATGCAGCTTGATGATACCTCATTTTCTTACACACTGCTTTTCTTCTTATGTTACCACAGGAAGATTCCAGAAGAGAGAGCAGGTCTGCAAGAAGTCGGTATAATGTGTGAAGCAAGAGCCTAGAAATGCTGTCGTGCATCTTACCTATCGAGTTTCCCATGAATTAGCCAGTGTTTTGTCTATCTACCTATCTAATCCGACTGTTGAATTTTCAATTTATTATGCGACTTGAATGTTTTGAGATCTTTACCTTGTCTACTTTCATTTATTTTTTTTGAAACAAGAAGTGGTTTCAATCCGATACGAACATCAAATTAAATAGAGGCATGCATCTCAATATATAGAGGGAAAACTAAGATGGGAAAGATTGTATCTGTGATATGAATACACACTAAAATATCTGTAACAGCAATAAGCATTCCTTCATCAAGCAAGAAAACCAAGCCACTCTCCGTTTTTCTTGGCCAGACGAATCAGCCCCTGCCGTTGCTTGTTATCCGCCCCTATTGATTTGCAGAACTCCGTTATCACCTACACCATTTCGTAGCAGATATTAAGGTTTAAACTCAACTGAAAATCAAAAAAAAAAAAGTAAAAAAATATAAAAAAAATTGCTGAAAATTCCTCAGTCTAAACCTGAGATTCTGTTACCTGGGAGTGGAGGGCAATGGCTTTTCCTCGAAGCTGGTTGAACGTTTTCTTTCCAATGATGTTTCTGGTAAGAACAACGATCGGAGCAAACACTCCCTTTCCACTACTAGCACCCCCCATCATCGGCCGCGGCCGGAGTGGCCGTGTGGCCACCCTTAGATGCGGCGGCGCCACCTTGGCCTGCAGCAGCAACATGGCATGGTCTTCACCAGCTACTACGGAGGAGCCCCAGCTTCCCAGAAAAGCAGAAGCAGAAACTGAGGTTGCAGCCATTGAAGAGCGATGAGGTGCGCAGCCGCCAAATGATGGAGAAGAGTAGCAAATCTTGAATCTTGGTGTGTAATCAGAATTTGTATAGGAGATTTTTCTTCATTTAATGGTATGAAAGTATGAAATTTTGGTTGAGAGATACTCAAGGTGAGGAGGCATGCTGAGAGCCACAGAAAACTACTGGTGGCCTTAGATTTTCATTTTGATTTTATTTTTTCTTTGAAATTAATTTTTGACATGTATTGTAATTTGTTTCCCATCCATCTGGAAATCTGTCTTCGTTGGTCCCAACCACCCGATATTTGACACGTATTATTTTTAATGTTTTCTAAGATAAATTTTACTAAAGTCTCGAAATCCTTAAAACTAGAAATTTTTTTTTTTTTTTTAAAATACAAATACATATACGTGGACTCTTGAAACATTGTAGAAAAATATTATATTTTTCAAAACGTAATAAATAATTATAGAATCAATTATGCATTTTTCTTTTAGTTATCTTTAAAGAAAAGAAAATAATGAATTTTACCAAATACTATAAGAAATTGTGTTTTGCATAAGGTGGATTGCTAAGTGGAGTCGATTATAGCTAGATTCAATTGAATCAACCTCGATTTAATTGAACTCAAATTTTCAAGTTCGAATTTGATTGCTTGAATTGATTCAATTGTTTTGATCTATTTTTAATTTTATAAAAAATTTAAATTATTTATTATAAAATAATAAAAAATTTAAATTATAATAAGCTCACGAACCCAAGTTCGATATGAGTCGCAAGTTTATATCATAAAATTTGAGCTCGAGCTTGACAACTACTCGAATTGATCGAACTCAAGTTCAACTCATTTTAATATTGAGGCAATTTCAAATTTTTTTCCAACCTATCTCGAGTAGGTGATGAGTGGGTTTCATGCATGATCAGTCGAACTTGACAGGTGCAAATGTAGAATTAGTTTTGCGACGACAGAATCCGTTCGTAATCGGTCGCAAAATTTTGTGAAATTTATTTTAGTCTGTCCCTCAATCTATATTCCCCAAATTCAACCCCGCAGCCGGCAACCCTAAGCTCTCTCCACCATGTCTCTTTCCCCCCTCTCTAGAACTCACTGAGTTGAGTGCGTAGAGAAATCCACCCACGCGCCTCACCGCCGCCGCTCCCACCGGAACCGACCTAGCAGGTGACTCATTCTCTCTCTCTCTCTCCTCTCTCTCTCTCTCTCTCACCGTACCCTCGATGCAGGGACATTTTGCAGGGCTACTGCTCGCCACCGTTGCCTCCGCTCTCATTTCGAAATCGGAGTCCACGTGACAGGTACGCCTCCATCGCTGCGACTGCGACCTCCTCATCTCTCTCTCTAAGAGTGTCGGTTCTTTTTCATTGCCTTTTTCTTAGAATAAAAAAAGCGAGCTTGCTGCTGTTCTCTGTGAAAATTTGTCTCTTTTGTTCGTATAAATTATGATTCGTGAATTTTAGATTGCTTGGTATGAAATGATTTTTCTAGTTAGTTCAAGAGTTTATTGTTATATCCGTGGTTCAGCTTGACATCTTGTTGAATTTGTATTCACTTTCTGTAGTTGGAAATTGCTATTGTTTCTGAACTTCTATTTTGCTATTATCAGCTGTGATGATGACATATTAAATTTTATGGCGTAGTTTGTTAGAAATTATAACTCAAGTCAGTTTTTTCCTACCTGCGCTCACTTGAATCGTGGAGAGGAAAGCTTGAATTTGTGTTCCTTCCTTTTTCCTATACAAAATATCAGTAATCTAAATTCAGCCATCGAAACGTGATGTTGAAATATTATGCTGGGAAAGTATAGAAACTAGAGTAATACATTAGACTTAGATTTATATTCCAAGCTTAATGGTTATTCTTCTTCAGTAAACACTGCTTAATGATTTTTCATTTTGTTACTTGTGAAGTGTAATCTCTTAGGATTTAGTTTGTTTTGAGACACTTGATCTGTTAAATGGAATCTTCTGTTCCTTCACACTGCATTATTTGCTTCATCTCATGAGAAACCGCAGATGACTAAATCGATTCTCTTTTCTTTTCAGTGTATATCAGCGTCACCAATATTTCTCCTTGTTTTTGCCTTTGCTTTCAGGTATATGTAAATGAATACTTAGCATCCCAACTACGAGCATAATGTTTTTTTTTAAATTATTATTTATTGATTCTGAAATAAGTCTTTTATGCTTTGCACGGTTGGTTTTGATAAAATATGTTAGAATGCTACATCTCTTTTTTATATCGATCATCTATTCTCTATAAAATAATATGTTAAAATATTAATTAAATATATGAATAGTTAAATAATATTTTTGATTTGATGGTATTTTGAATTATATAGGTGAATATACAATGGGTGGAAATCGTGATTGGATGTACAAGCGTTTTCATCCCGGGGGCTTGGGGATTTTGAACGAGGAATTTGTAAATGGACTTGAGAAATTCATAGAATTTGCCACTAGTCAGCCTAGGCTCATGGACGGTGAAAAAATAAAGTGTCCATGCAAGAAGTGTGATAATATGTCATTCCAATCAGTGAATGAGGCTCGCCTACACATAAAACGACATGGGTTTGTGAAAAATTATAAGATTTGGGTTTTTCATGGAGAATTACCACAAAGTGCAAGAAATTTTAGGGCTTTGGAAAACATTGCTGAAAGTAGTGCAAGGGATGTTGCCGGTACTGATTATAACATGGATGGTATTGATGAACCCCCTAACCCCCAAGCACAAAATATATATGACATGTTGAAAGCGATGGATGCACCGTTGTGGCCTGGATGTGAAACTCATACACAGTTCTCACTCGTTGCTAACCTTATGAGCTTAAAATCTGATTATAACATGTCGGAGAGTTGCTTTGATCGAATGAGCGCATTGATGAAAGAAATAGTACCGAAGGATAATTTGGTCACTGAAAACTTTTACAATATAAAGAAAATGTTGCATGGGTTGGGTTTGCCTGTGGAGAAAATAGATTGTTGTTTAAGGAGTTGTATGATATATTGGGGTGGCGATAGTAAATTGCTGCAATGTAAGTTCTGTAGCCATCCTCGATACAAGAATATGGGTAGGGGAAAAAAGAAACCACAACCTTTCAAAAAAATGTACTATTTTCCACTAACCCCTCGATTGCAGAGATTGTATGCTTCAAATGTGACTGCAAAAGAAATGCGGTGGCATGCGTCTTCACATGATGGAGTTATGAGGCATCCATGTGATTCAGCTGCATGGAAACATCTAAACCAAAAATTTCCTGAGTTTGCAGCTGAGAGCCGCAATGTTAGGCTGGGTCTTTCAATTGATGAGTTTCAACCATCTGGACAACAGTATTCATCATGGCCGGTTATAATTACTCCGTATAATCTTCCACCAGGGTTGTGTATGAAGGAACAATACATGTTCCTCACAATTCTAGTTCCTGGACCCAAAAATCCAAAAGATAAAATTGATGTTTTTTTGCAACCTTTGATATCAGAGTTGTGTGATTTGTGGGGAAATGGAGTTAACACATATGATGTTTCACTCAGACAGAATTTTCAGATGCGAGCAGCTCTGATTTGGACCATTAGTGATTTCTCTGCTTACTCTATGTTGTCAGGGTGGAGTACAACTGGAAAATCTGCATGTCCACATTGTATGGAAGATTCTGATGCTTTTTATCTATCTTGCAGTGGAAAGGTGTCATGGTTTGACAATCACAGGAAATTCCTACCTCTTGATCATCCTTTTCGTAGAAACAACAGAGCATTCATTCGAAATAGAGAGGTGAACAAAGAATTTGCAGGGATGAGGGATGGTGTTGATATTTTGAAGGAAATCGAAGACTTGGGGCTTTTGAAGGTCACTGAACTGGGCAGCTATGAAGTTAATAAAATAATCTCAACAGATAGTGGCTTTGGTTGGAAGAAGAGAAGTATCTTTTGGGATCTTCCGTATTGGAAGTTTTTATTGATAAGACATAATTTGGATGTCATGCATATAGAAAAGAATGTGTTTGATAATATTTTCAACACAGTACTAAATATTCCAGGAAGGACTAAAGATAATGTGAAATCAAGGAATGAATTGAATACCTACTGCAATCGACCAGAGCTGAGGCGAGATGTGAGGATCGGGCGGTGGCCAAAGGCATGTTACACACTTGACAAAGATTCTAAGAAAATTCTATTTGATTGGATTAAAGAGCTTAAGTTTCCTGATGGTTACATATTGAATATGAGCAGATGTGTGGACATGCAAAAGTTGAAGATGTTTGGGATGAAAAGTCACGATTGTCATGTTATGATGCAACGAATTTTACCCATTGCCTTCCGTGAGTTTTTGCCGCCCAATGTTTGGAAAGCAATAACGGAAATAAGTCTATTCTTCAGGGATTTGACTTCTCAAAGCATTAGCATAGATGATATGTGTCGTTTGCATGAAAGCATCCCACTCATATTGTGTAAGCTTGAGCGTATATTTCCGCCCAGTTTCTTTGATTCTATGGAGCATCTTCCAGTCCACTTGGCTGACGAAGCTAGAATTGCTGGGCCAGTACAGTATCGATGGATGTATCCATTTGAAAGATACCTAAGAAAATTGAAGAATAATGTGAGAAACAAAGTACGCGTCGAAGGCTCTATATGCAATGCTTATTTGGTGGAGGAAGCAAGTTCATTTTGCTCTTATTACTTTGAGGACCATGTGCATACTAGACATAGAAATGTGCCACATAATTATGTATGTCAAGATGAAGTGAGAGATGAAGATCCAAATTGTCTTTTCATATTTAAGGCCCCAGGGCGAGCTATTGGGAAAGCAAGAGAGGGTTATTTGGATGTTGATGAGTATAACGCTGCAATGATATATGTGTTGGTTAACTGTGCCGAAATCGAACCTTACATAAAGTGAGTTTTTTTAACTTTATTTTCATAAAAAAATACTTAACATAAATTATGTTTTATTTAACAATAACAATATTTCATGAAGGTTGTTTGTTGATCACATGATTGCTGTGAATCCAAATTGTTCGCGGAAAGATGTCGATGATCTCATGGACAAGGATTTTGCGAAGTGGTTCAAACAATATGTTAGTATACTATCAAGCCTCTTTTAATATTTTATATGAAATATAAATTTATTATTTATCATTACAAAGTTAATTTTAGTTGTATGTTGTAGGTACAAGATCCTACTAACAATGTTAGCAATGCTTACATACGTGATCTTTCGAGAGGACCATTGCGTAGTGTACGTAGATTTCATGGCTATAATGTCAATGGCTACAAATTCCATACTTTGACACACGAAGTGGGTAGATCAACAATAAATAGTGGGGTATGTGTCAAGGGAAGTTGTTATGGTTCAGATGAGAGTGACTGGTATGGACGACTTATAGACATTGTAGAATTGGAATATCCGGGACTACCACTAAAAAGAGTTGTTTTGTTTAAATGTGAATGGTTCGACATATCAACATCGGGGACGCAAGTTCATGCTGACTACAAATTGGTCTCCGTAAACCATAAACGAAAACTTCAGAAGTATGAGCCATTTATATTAGCAAACCAAGCCACCCAAGTCTTCTACTGTACGTATCCAAGTACCAACCGTTCAAATCGTGATTGGTGGGCTGTCTGTAAAATAAAGGCTAGGACAAATATTATGACTCCACAAATAATTCCTCCACCATTTCAAGAGGATGAGGCAGAGGCTTTTAGACATATGTCAATAGATGTCGATCCTGACCCAGTTCATACGACGGGTGAACATATGATTATTATTGATGAAGATTCAGACACTAGTGTGGAATTTGAGGGTCATAGTAGTCAAGATGTTGATTCAGGAAGTAATGAGGATTCAGACAGCGAATAAGGTTTTTTACCATAATTTTATTATAATGATTACAATGTAATATTTCATAAAAGAAATCTAATTATACATGTATAATCTTATAATCTAAGATTTAATCTTTAATCCTAATATATGATTTTCTCTTTCTTAAATCAGAAAATGCCTAGAGGACAAGCCTTATCAAAGGTCATATGAAGAGTTGGGGAAACCTCTGCTACGAGGCCAGATGGCGAGGCTCAAAATGAAGGTAACAATATTGTAATATTTTCCTGTTAAATAATATTTTAAATTTTGGTTAAATTTATGGATTCACTATAAAATTTGTTGTAATTTTTTCCTGATAATTTTTTTTAAATATTGGCTAAATTAGGGAAATTTATCAATTTATTTGATATTATGGAAGTTTATTTAATATTTACTTTATTTGATTTAGGTGATTGACGAGATAAAAAATACACCGAGTCCGACGATAGTAAAATTGATTTACATACCATAATTTGTGTTTTTATTATTTTTTAATTTTGTCCATCACCTAAAGTATTTTTAACTAATAAAAGAAAGCATTAGGGTAAAATTCCATAACATAAAAAAATATAGGTAAAATTTTCTAATTTATCAAATGTTAAGATATAATAGTGTTGATCAAACTAATATTTTTAGTTTTATTTTTTCACTCTCACTCTAGTGTAGTGCAAGTTGGTACATTTGCCCTCTCAAATGGTGTTATGACATTTTCAATGGAAATCTCAATGCCATTGACTCCTGCATTCTGTTTACAACCAAAATCTTAATCTTGTAGCTCAAACTTGTCGCACGTGGCTTAATTTAATGGAAAGTCGTTTGCATACATTTTTGCAATGGAATATCTCTCTGCCCTGTGCTTGCTGGTATTAATTACTCTTCCAGTCTCGTATACCTCGTAACTGGAGAGAATTTGGGCATACAAAGCCATTTTCTACGAATGCGGCTGAAGCCCTGAATCTTGATTCTCCAATGAATTCGCTTCATTTTATTGGTGAACTCGTGCTTTCTTTTCAAGACCTTTGTTTTTGAGACCCTTATCCATTTTCCTATGCTCGTACATCCTGCATCAAGATTCTTGATCATTATTTACAGATCAAAGAAAGAACAAGACTAAAACTATGCAAACATGCTATCTTAGTAGCTGCAGCTGCTGCTGCCTTATTATGCATTGATTCTACACACTTTGTAGTAATACCTGCAGTGAGTTTACGTCGGCTCTTCTGTTTTATCTGTTGATTGGTTTCTTCAATTTCTACATCTTGCAGGGGCTGTTTCACGATGTGCAGAATCAGGAGAGTTATCACAAAGTTTAATGCTGTTTTACAAGCAAACTTTTGTACCTGAACTAACTTATCAAGGCGTGTTCTCATTCTTCTCTGTATGAAACCTCTAGTACTCTGCTCAAGCTTAGTTTAGCTTCACATGGATGTTTAAATCTCAGTGATTTATAGCTTTTGAAGTTTCTTTACCTTAACATGGTACTTGACAAATGTGTACAAGTTGAGTAGGATCCATACTGTCTTCTCCAGCTTCTTCCCTTTTACATGGCGTGAAGTGATGTCTGAAAATGCAGTTGTTGAATGATTGATAAGCAGGATTATGAATGTTTCTGTCAGTTGAATTGATACCAAAAGAGAGAAATCCTCCATTGGTGCTGAGGTCTTCAATTGGCTCTCCTCTTAATTCTGGAGGTGGAATAGGTGACCAATTGCAATGAGGGGCCTTTGGGAATGCTTCTGAGCTCCCTACATCCATGAGTTCCTGAAGCATGTTTTTTTTGTTACACAGTTGGGTGTTCATGAAACTCGGAAAA
The DNA here is from genome assembly GCA_026898455.1 of Plectranthus barbatus. Lineage (NCBI taxonomy): Eukaryota > Viridiplantae > Streptophyta > Magnoliopsida > Lamiales > Lamiaceae > Plectranthus > Plectranthus barbatus. The sequence goes on along the minus strand of JAPKLW010001423.1, from coordinate 167,831 downwards.
TGGTGAGTCATTTCTTTTCTACGTAAACATATACCTGAAAGAAGGCCGTTGCAATAATCACATCTTCCTTTTCCTTGAAGCGCATTGGAAATATTGCAGTGATCTTTTCTGGCTGTCATTGTGTTAGTTCACATTACGCTAGACAACCAGAATGTTGCTTCCTTTCTAAGAGGCTAATAATTTACTAGCAGAGTTTCTTATGCATTGCTTTTGATGTTGTAATGTAATTTCCTGAAATAAAACCTTACACGTTTGATGATAAAGAATGGTTCCCTTGGATGATATATGAGTCTGATTGGCTTGTAAATCCCACGAGCGATCTCGTAAGAATCAGCATTCTTTAAAATTTCTTTCAACTGAGAGCTCAGAAGTATTGCTTGCACAGATGAAATGTCTGAAATCATCTTCGTTGAGGCTGCAATGCAACGCGTAAGATAAAAAAAATAGTATCACCTAAGTTTGGACTAAGTATCACCTCATCTATCCAAGAATCTGCATACCAACCTTTACTTCTTGGAATTTTAGAAAGGTTGAGCTTCAAAGTGAGTTGATACCCTTCATTGGGAGGGTCGACTGCTTCCATAACCTCGGGGAAAATCCCCTTAACCATTTCTAGAGTGTGTTGAGAAAGTTGTGTTGAAACTTGGAGTCCTTGACATACAAGAGGTGTTGATACTGACAAATAGGTATAAAGTGGATCTGATGCTGAATGCTGTTAGAAATTCAATGCAACGGTTAGAGAGCTGATAACTAATTGCATTCAGAGTCATAGGTAGTCTTGAGCCAACTCTGAGCCGGATAGCTTGCACGTGATTACCTGAACATGGTAGTGCACGGAACCAAATTCGTGCACGTGGTGATCTACCACCAGCGGCCTATCAGATCTGTGATCAAGACCAGATAGTGCAAGACAGTAGAGAAGTGATGATAGTATTATTTGTTGAACCAAGGAACTACATGGGACTGTTTTCTGTAGCCATTTTAGTAATTTTATTGTCTATTTAACATTACCTATTCTAGTCATGTTAGCTGTGGATGAAAACAGAGTAGTAATGGATTGAGATCATACCTGTGAATCCTGAGAAGAATTTCCTTCAATGCTGGTGAAGCCCTTTCAAAGCAGGCCATTTTCTTGGAGAGTGGTGTTTGAGTTGGGGAAAATGGCACCTTTTGTTGGTGAGGAGGTAAAAATGTGTTGTTGAGTAGAATGTAAGCAGTGTAGTGTGTTATCATGGTTGGCAAACTTTGAAGCAATATGATATATCCATATACCCACTCTCTCTCTCTCTTCAATGGAAGTTTTTACACACAGTTGGGACTTAGAGTGTGGTGAAAGATATTTATAGGACTGATGTAAACTTGGACAAGAAAGAATTGGATTGGCAATAAATGTAATAAAACCAAAAAGTGGGTATTAATTTGTGTATAAACACGTGTTCATTTGGGAATCAGTTGTAAAGCTACTTCATTTAATGTTATGTTGCAAAGCAATGCAACAAAGGTGGAATGGAATATTGAATGACAACGAAATTAACTGACAAGGGCCGTTAAATCTCAACCGTTGATCCGTCGGCCAATTTCAGCAATTTAACGACCATTCATCAACAGCAGCCAATTTGGATGAGCACGTGATTATGGCAATGGAACCTCACATGCTTGACTTGAGCTTTGATGATGTAATTATAATTTCACAGACAAAAAAGCCTTCACCACCGATGAAAACAAAGTAAAACTGTACACACATACACTCTCTCTTGACTCTTCTCTCTCTCTCTCTCTCACACACAAACATCAAATCTTTGAATTTCATTTCAGGGGTTTTCTTTCTCTCATCTCTCTCTCCCTCTGCTTCATCATTTCAAGATGACAACCTGTAGTGATCTGTTATCTCAACACTTTCCTTTGGGATTTCTGAAATTCTGATTCACTGAAGAAACATTTATTTTTTTTTATAGAAAAACTGCAATTGCTGCTATTGTTGATTTGTCCAAATTCAAGGTCTACAATTCTCAGTGCATTTCTCTTGTGGGATTTTTTCTGATTTTTCCATCCGATTGATGTCTTGGTCAATCTCTCCGTTGACTTTTCTGAATTTCTGAGGAGATTTATAGTATTCTCCGGGGTTTCGTTCTAAATTAAGACTGGGATCAATTGTGTGGGGATGATAGACTGAAAATCAAGATTTTGTGGGAGTGATAGAAAAATGAATCCCGATGCATCGAAATTTTGGTGAGATTTTGGGGTTGTAGAGTTGTTGATGGATATGAGTAGTAATGGTTTGAAGATAGAGGTGAGAAATAATGGTAGCTTGGAGTCTCCGAAAGTAGTAACCATGGAGGAGAGTGATGAGTCGAAAGCATTATTGCCTTCGATCAACGGTGGATTGTCGAAAAAGTCAGATAAGCCTAAGAGGAAAGTTCAGTGGATGGATAAGAATGGAGATAAGCTTGCTGAAATCTTGGAGTTTCAACCCAGGTAATTATGCTTTTTATTTTTTATGTTGGTGCTGCCTGATTCTGTAACTATTTGATCATAAACTAAGTAGATTGAACTGAATTTGGGAATTGAGTATGATTACTTTGTCCCATTACTGAGCTGAACTTATGTATAAATTGTGGTTGGACACCCTCTCCCTTTGAGCTAACTTTTGGGGATGAGTTCTACCAGCCAGGTCGGTTGGCCTTGGTCGTTTCTCGTTAACAGAAAATCCAGGTAGCTAAACTAGGATAGAACAAACCCTTCCTGGTAGAAAAGCAATAGTCCACACAACAGTTTGCATGATTTCCTCATTCTTGTATCATTGTATCCTCAATAGGGACTCCTCATAGCCACCAGAAAGTTTTAAATAATCGCGAAAAAAAGCCCTCCGAAACTGGGAAACGTTAAGATTGTTTATATTTTGTTGTGTATATGAGATGGCATACGCATTATTTGTATGGTTTGATTCTAGTGTTGAGCTGTGGACATGCATGCTTGTATTTTGTAAGTCCGTAGATTGGGAACAACACAAATCTAAATAAATATTGAATGCCACTGAGATGATATCCTAGTTAGATTGTAAGGATGGTGTTTTTCTGGGACCTAAGGCTCATCCCACAAAGAATATTGTTTTAGCTTCAGCTACATTGAAATGCTTCTTTTAATATTCCTTATCCAAACCCAAGCTTCAAATATAGCCTTCATGCAACATAAATGAAGCTGAAGTCAATTTCTGAATGGATCTTACTGCTGTTGTGTTCCATCCTTTTGCCTTGCAGTGATGTGAGTGACTCAGAAGAGGATGACTCAGATGCTTGCATCTGTAGAATAATGTAGACCGGATTCATTAGATCGTCTCTTTCTTTCTTGTGGATTTTTGAGATGTCGGTGGAGCATTGATCCGCTGAATTCGGGAGTCTTGTGACTACTGATGAGAGTTGTGTGTGCATTTCATACTAAGAACATATGATTGTTTGTGATTGTTATATAGCAAGTTATAGGAGCTCCCATTTTCTACTTGTGTAAAAATCTGACAGTTTATGTGTATGTACGTATTGAGCAATATATATTTGTATTTCCTATCTTTTACTGCAAAAAAAATCTTGATGGACACAGAGAATCTTTATGAAGAATCAATCGATGTAAATCCACAAAACAATCAATCATCTTTCTTTCTACTCATTGTTTCAACAAAAAATTGAGTCAAAAAATAAGAATTTTGCACAAAAAATAAACAATATTCCACTGCTGAAACCTCAACCAGACTCCTAAAAACAGTTGTTAGAAGCGAACAATGGCCTTATCAATAGGGATCACCAAAGGCTGCAACATTTCCTGGCCGACTGAACACGATCTGGTAAGAAAAAGAACATTGGATCGACATGAGATTGAGGAGAAACCATGAAAAAAGTGATGCAAGATGCTGAAATAGCTCTAGCTTTGTAGTGAATATGCAGTTGAGATTTCAAGAAAATGCAGCAGCTATAGGCATACCTGGTAATTTCCTAGTGTGCAAGTCTTGAATCCAGCACCACAATAATCGAAGTAATACTCCCACGTCCTGATGAACTTGTCGTCGAATCCCAGTGCTTGTATTTCACTAGAAAGAATCTCATAATCATCACACAATCTAGTGTTAGGACAAGTTTAGTTCAGAAAGGCTTCTTACCTTTGATTTTTGAGGAAGTTTTCTCTCCAACATCTGAGTGTCTGGTAATAATGGATTCCGATGTCTTCAAGGTGCTCCACACTACATAAACGCGGTGTCTAATAAGTTTCTTCTTTCATTACAGTTTCCCTTTAAGCATAGTGAGGAATGACTGCAGACAGTTGGTGTTACCAGAGTCTAGAGGCAGAAGCCATGGCTGCTGTTACTCGGCTTAGTGAAGGTAGGCACCCTCCTGGGAATATATACTCTTTAATGAAGTCCGAACTACGCCTGTATTCATCGTACCTCTCGTCCGGTATTGATATGAACTGAGAAAAACAACATTCACAATCCAGGTTTGAATGCATGGCTCAACTTGCTGGTGTAACATACTCCCCGATTTTCTCAGAAAGATCGAGAACACGAACTCACACCATGGCTAACCTGGAGAACTAGAAGACCACCTTCTGCCAATAAAGATTCACAGCACCTAAAAAACTCTTCCATGAACTCATGACCTACAGCTTCTAACATCTCACTGCACTTGACACAATAGACATCAGTTAAGATCAAGTCCCTCTAACATCGCATAATTGGCCAAAAAAAAAAAAGAGAAGGAAAATAAGTACTCACCATGATATTATCCTGTCATATCTCTCATCTTTTGGCAACTGTCTATAGTCACACAGGAGAAACTTTATGCGATCCTGAAGCAATATTCGAGCAATAAATTTTATAAAACTGCATATAACTTGAAAATCTGCTTCAGATAGAGTTGTTTTTCATGACCAGCAGAAGATGGTTTGCACCTGAAGGCCAGCTTCCTTTACTTTGAGTTGTGCATATTGCAGCTGCTGCTCGGATAGGGTGATCCCGGTATATTTGCAGCCTGTTCTTTTTACAACCTCGATTGCCAAGGTTCCCCAACCACATCCAATCTCTAAAATGTGATGTTCCTTGCTGACTTTTGCCTGTGGTTGATGAAATTCAGCTTTGGCAAATTCTTTTCTAGATTGAAGTCATAATTTAAAAAAAGAATATACCTTTTCTATCAGACGAGAAACTTTCCTGAGCTGAGCCATCTTTAGATCTTCACCTTCAGACTTCCAAGATAATGAAAAGGTTTCAGCAAGATTAATTGTATGTATGCATGGCAGCCTATTTCTAAACAAATGAATTTGACAAGAGCAGTTCTTAACCTTAAATATTGCACAAGAATAAGTCATTGTGTCATCCAGAAATAGAGAGAAGAGTTTGTTGCTCTGGGAAACAACAGAGAGACGCGTAAGTAGAATGCACCAGCAGATTGAAGACAAGATTTGCTAGTGCATAAATGATGGGAACTTACTAAGTCATAATGCCTTGAGATATTACGACGCGCCTGAGTAACCGTGTTCTGTCTCGAGACGTGCTGGAAGAAATATTTTGCAGAAGCTACTGCAGAGGTCAAGAGCAACGGTGTCCACCATCCTCTTGAAGTGTACAAGGTAAAGTTATCGTAAGCTTCTTGAAAATGTTGGATGGTATGAAGAAATCTGTTGAGTTATTACCTTTTGTTCTTCAACTGTGCAGTAGAACTATTCAAGTCTCTATTGGCAATAAATATCTGCAAAATGGGAAAATCTCAAGAAAGTGAAAAACAAATAAAGAAATAGTGATGATATACTAGAATTTTAAAGCTAACAACCATGAAAAGGTTGAGCAGGCCTTCATTCTTATCCACAAAAGAGAAGTCCCCATTAATGTAGGCATCTGCTAGGCCTAAATCTGCTTCTTTTGCAACCTGAGATCATAAAAAAAAAGGTAATTCATCACTCTCCTCTTCACATTATCTCAAGATGTAATAGAAAATCATAATCTATGTTACCTTCCAATAAAACTGGGGAGTATGAATTCTCAAAGTGACTTTTGAGGAACTCCCTTTCCTGCTGCCTTCGAACGTGAACATGGTGCCCCCATCTTCCAATAAACTGTGGCACCACGCGTTATGCTACAGTTATATACTGCATTCTCATGCCTTGAAAGCCAAACGTGGTTAACAAGGAAAAATCGAAAAAAATCATTCAGAAACCATTGCTTGATTTCCAGGGAAAGTTGATCACAATGAGTAGAAAAGATGAATGCAGATATCATGAGGGCTGCAGGCATAGCACATATGCAACTTACATTAGACATCCAGTAGCTATAAAACGTTCAAGAAACCTAGTAACAAGAAAACGTGCCCCCGTTTCTAGCCAGGATGGTACCATGTGTTTGGGGTTGTTGTGAAGTATACAACTTTTTTGAAGCAAGCTGTTTGCAGCAAGCATTCCTGCCTGCAACAATTGAAGGTTTAACCTCGGCTGGCAAACAATTCTTCGGTTATTCCTATATAGAACTGTGTAGTCTAGTCATAAACACACCTTCAGTCCATCCTCGTGAAAGCCATAGCCTGAAAGAGCAATAATAAGTAAATAATGAGAGTATTCTACATGTAGAGCTAGTAAAAATGTTTTCATTGAACCTTGGTATGCTCCACAGAACCATATCCTTCTCTTCCCTTGGATGAGATTCAGCTGAGACGACGCTTTTGATGCAGCAACTGACGGAATAGGGTGGCCGGTCCACCACTTAAGTAGTGTATGTTGAGGTGTTGAAGTAGGGTTGAGTGTTACTAGAAATGGTAGCCCCTTCTCCTCAATGTTCTGCACAAGAAAAGGAAGCGACGCGATTCCACCATTACAGCAGAAAACTAGACATGAGCTTGCAACGAAAGGAGAAAATTCCATTGACTAGGTGACCTGAAGAGTGTTGAGCCAATATGTGACGCAAACTTTGTTATTTATGGATCCAAGAAAGTTCCACGCGCTCCATGCTGCTCGGTTTTTGGGCATGAAGCTTATGTCACGGTGAAGGAATATATCGCTGCCATCAATCAAGGTCAAGGAATGATTGTGCACTGTGCAGTGTAGAATAATAAGCATTTGAGAGAGAGTGACAGATAGAGCACCTATAGGCATACTGAAAAGCCCCAAGAATCCTGAGTTCATCAAATGTTGCCTGCTTTCCCAACATCTTCAAAGCATCCGGAGCATGTGCAGCAATTATGCAGCCATCATACGCGTCTTCTGAGCCGTCCTTGCAACTTACAACGCAACCTGAAAACCTCATCGTCTACTCAGTCACATTGAAAACGAAGTTCATACTAGAGCATGATCCACATTTCTAAGCTAAAATGCTTGATTTTGGAGTGTGACTACTTAGTAGTTAGTACTCACCCTCATCATTTCCTGAGACAGAGCATACTTCAGAATTGGTTCTAATTTGGCACCCTCTACTTTCCAGCAACTTTTTAACCTGAGACAGCAACTTTCTCAATGAAAACTGATATAATATCAATGAAAACCACTTAACTAAATAAACAAGATTTTGGAGTGTAACCTTATTGACATAATTTTGTGATCGCCACCTCACCGTGAGCCATTGTGGACGACCAAAGAGCTGCACAACACATCATTATTCAGACAAGATTCGTCTCAGTTGTCAACCAAACATGCAAGAATATGCACCTGCAGAAGATGGTGGTTTCGACAAAACGAAAGTATGGAGTAAGCAGAGAAGCTCATCACTCCTTCTGAAGAGCACGACCAGATTGAGCCACAAATGGGAATCTGATAACATTAATATTAGCAAACTATCTCTAACAAATATGAAACATCACACATAAAGCAACCAAATATTGAATCTCTCACGAGATAGGCCTTCTGAAACAGCTCAGAGTAACCATGAGATTGCACGAAGTGTCCGAGTGTTTCGCTACGATCAATGTCTGGATTCCTGTCGAGCTCTTCAAGGTAACTGAAACAAATCCAAAAACATGCAGACGAAGATTAGCAAAACACAGAGCATTTTCTTGAAATAATGTGAGATGCCATGTCTGAGGTTAGTTACTCGATCACATCAGCCTTGAACTTGATGATTTCTCTGATCATATTCAAGAAGTAGGGATTGAATGCGTTCCTCTTCTGTGCAAATAAGCCGGAGAAACCGGATCGACTCCCCCATTCGCAGCCATTTCCATTGTCCAAGCTCACGGCGAAAGACATGTCGGAGAGCTCCATATCAACTCCCAGATTCTCAAAGAACTCCATCATGTTTGGATAAGTAACCTATGCAAAAACTCACAGTTGATTGAGCTATTACTTGAAAATTGTTCTTGATCTTAACAAACGTATATATAATAGCATGAAGAATTAACTTCAAGAAAGTATCTGCCGCTTCACATTAGCAGTTGCACATAACAAAACACACCGTGTAGAGCAACAACAAAAATACAAGAATGATAATTTTGATTTAGGAAAATCAAAAGAAAATGTGCTATTAAGTATTATTTAGAGACCAATTAACTAAGCTTCTCATGTGTAAAGATCTTATTAACTTGAAATTTTGAGATTGATTCAATACGGTAGAAAAGTGTTTGATTAATTATATTAGTCTTGCTCAAGTTTGACTGATTTGTTTTTGAATCGAGCTTCAAGCTTATGTTTGAAATTTACGAACTTAATTGAGTCTTAGTCGAGACTAAACAAACTTTCTAAATTTAGATTATATTTAAAATATTTGTTATTTATTTTTTTTAAAAATTATTTATTCCAAAACTAATATCACATTCAAACTCAAATTCATTATTTTCATATAATTAAAACTCTTACATAATAAAAATATTAATTTTATAGGATTAATAATTATAAATTCCATACAAATTTTTTACGAGTGAAATACTACAAAATCAAAATTTGATTCGTTTAGTAAATAAACTTCACTACACAAACTCTTACGAGCTTTTATCTAATCAAATTCAAGTATATCACGAACAATTTGACTCACTTACAATCCAAGATACACCTTATTATTAGGGATTGACGACATCTACATACCTTTTCAATAAGTCGAATTATAAGATTCCTAAGACAATTTAATGAAGTAATTATAATTCATTAGTATTTGGATTGTAATATAAATACGTCTGGCGTAAGGATTTAACTTGGTTTATTGAATTTAATTAAAAGGGGGAAATCTTAAATGAACAAAAATGACATGAAAATAACTATCAAATATCAGCTTCTGTCAACAAAAATATATCAGAATTCATTTTTGGAAAATTAGAAGTAAACAAAAAAAAAAAAGGGCATATCATATGACACACAGTGGTCCATGAATGATGAATCTATGGTTGGAATTATTTTTATATATTTAGGGAAATTTTACCCAATTTAATTAAATATCTAACATGAAAAATGTCCATGGACCATTTGGAGGCTATTCTGGGTGAGGGATTGGCCCACAATCCCCTTGTGTGGGCCCACCCTAATTTTTTTTTTCAAAAAATTAAACAGTAGGACCAATGATTGGCTGGCAATTTTGTTGCATTGTTCATTAATTTATGTATAAAATTTAAAAGTGAATATTATTTTTGATAATATAATAGTGCTAGATAAACTATATCTAAAGATTTTAATAGACTTTGTATTTGTCATTATTAGTTAAACACGACATGATTAGTATTCTCAAATAATTCAAAATGCACCCGTTTCCATGTTATAAAAATCACTTAATACTATCCTATGAGACCTAGCGCCTAAATACTTTATTTAGCGGGATTATTATTTATTAATAAATAAAAAAATTAATTTTAATTAATTTTTTTAGAAAATAGGTTATTTTGAATCCACTAGGCGACACATAGCCCGTTCAGTCGGCCACTTAAATCGATAATTGGACGAATTAGGTGATCTAGGCACATCGATTAAATATGGGAATATAAGGATTTTTAGTTTAATTAGGAACCGTCAAACAATTAGGCAAAACCTAAGTATTTTTAGGTGAAGGTTTTTACAATAAATGTTACCCAACGTGATTTATAAATCAGATGGCCTATTTATTAATATTCCTTATTTGCAATGATTTATTAATATTCCTATGGAAACTAATTACTATTTATCTTGCGGCGATGAATGTAACGCCACTTTCAAATAATTTTCTTAGCTATATATAATTAAAAATATGGGTCACGTCATAGTCTGCAAAGGTAAAATATATAATATATAACATAACTAGTAAAAGTCTAAGCGACACTTGAATCTTGTGCGACTTTAACTTTTCATAATTAAAGGGAAGGATTTTATAATCTTTCGATATTTATCCAGAATCATCGTTAAACAGCAAGTTAACATAAACAGCAATTCTAATTTATTCTCACGCAAAATGCATATCTTTTTAACAGCACTAATCCAGTATAATGTATATTTTTTCGATTAAATAACTGGCCAATATTCACATAGAAATGGATTAAAATGTAATAAAAGAAATGACTTACTCGATTGAAAACCATAAAACCAAGGTCAAGGGAAGTGCCATCAACGGAAACGGTCTTGGCATGGCCGCCTAAGTAATCCTCCTTCTCATAGAGCACCACCTCCACGCCGCCCTCCGCCGCCACATACGCCGCTACCAACCCACTTACGCCGCCTCCTACCACCGCCACTCTCATCTTGACGTTTAATTACCTTCGAATAGTATCTGGAACAAGAAATGCAGGATAGATACGCTTTGAGAGAGAGAGAGTTTTGAGAATGTAGCAGTATGTAGTAGAAATTGGAAAGAAGTGGTAGTTGAAGGGAACTTCGTTATCGAAATGCCATTCTCAAAGATAAGGTTCTTATAGTCTGAATTTATTTAGAATGCATATAAATATTAATGAGTGGGAATGCCAATTTGGATAAGTTGTCATGTTTAAAAATATAAATTTTGTAGTTACTTGTCTTATTCTCTTTTTCTTTTTCAGTTTTGACTACAAGACAAATTCAGCTTTATTAAAGTTATTTCTATTTTTAAAAATATTTATTATATCATTTATTTAAATCTACAATGGTAATTATAAATTCATTACAACATTTTACAAATAAGTCTACCAAACTAACCAGATCAACCATTCAAAAAAAATGAAGATATTTGAGTTTTTTGAGCAAATTTCGAAGGTATGTTAATTTCAATAGTTTTTCCTTATTATTCGTCCGTTGTTTGCATTATAATGATGAATATGTGTTCAAATTCTAATGGAATATCTTGATTTTATAGAATATATAGTGATTTTATGAATGTTCTTCGTAAAAAGTAAACATTAATTCTTTGAAAAAACATTCACATTTCGATATCTCGATTTGAATTAATTCGAGGTCTCGACATATTTTTGAGATCTCGAATTGTCACCATTAAAAATACATTAACTTTAATTTTAAATCTGAGTTCGTAATTTTAACTTGAGATCTCGACATATAATTCAGATTAATGTCGAGATCTCGCATCTACATAACGAGAGAGCTTGATTTTGTTAAAAATGAAATTTTTTACTAGATTATTACATAAAATAAATAGAAAATTTAATTATCATGAAACCAAAATCTCGAAATTCCGATTTCGAGAATTCTAGAGTTTGAGTCGAGAAATTTCAATTGAATGTCTCGACATATCTCAAAATTATTGGATGATTATTTGATAATTGGATAACTAATTCACCAAATTTCTAGGATAATCAAATCAATTACTCCCTCTGTCCCAATTTATTAGTCTCACTTACCTTTTTTGTTTGTCCCATTTATTAGTCCCCTTTCCTAAAATGGTAAACTTTTTCACACTCACCAATAAAATATTAATTACACTACACTCATAAACATTGGTTATCGTGCCATTTCAATTGGGGACTGATAAGTTCGCTATTTCGCTAACTTATCATGGGGTTTTTTT